>RPOG01002690.1:0-84151 GCA_008086565.1 Thalassoma bifasciatum
ACGCTCCCACAGTTCTGAGAAGTGATGCAGCTGCCTGCGCAAACAGCTGCGACCTCTCTCAAGACCTGCTCATCAGTGAGATACACAGAAACTATGTGCTACACAGAAACTAGGTGAAAGTAAGAAGGAATATCAGAATATGAAACTGTGGATAAATATCAGCATATATGGGATAACTTATGTACATTTACTCTAACACTGAGCCTCAGGCAGAAACCGCATAATGAGTGACTGAGGGCCTATAAACTGGTTCCCATGAGCATTTGTTTACAGGCATGGTTTATTTGCTGCATTTACAGACTAAATTAAAGTTTTCTACTTAACATAAAAAGACTGGCACACATGTTCATCTGGATTTAGACACATCATCACATCAACAAAAGTAGATGATAACATTACCACCCTCACATCACTCTGGACGAAGAAGGGTCTTGAATTAAACATAGCACATCCTCATCAGCTTATAAATGCAGAGGAATCTTGATGGACATTCCAGCTCTTTGCATGTGTTGTGGAAAATTAAAAGAAGGTTTTCTGCTTTCCTTGAGTGTAGAGGTACCCTGAATAAGCTGCAGAGCTCAGGTCAGTCTGTGGGTGGCTGAGATCTTGTGGCTCTTGTGGCTGGCTCGCCAAATATTGTGGTCAACTTTCCCTGCATTATCTCCTTTTTACAGGATGCTCACAAGAGCTTTAGAGTTATTTAAGGACATTTATTTCAACCTTTCCTGTCTGACTGACTGTTGTTCAGCCTGCAGCAGGAACACATTTCCTGTACTTCATAAAGTACTTTATATGCTCAATTCCAATTTCTACAAACAGATGTAAATCTTTCTCACTTTTCATCAGTATTCTTGTGCAGTGTCCAAATACAAACAAAGCTGAACTGTATTTTGCTCTGACACTGAGTAATAACTTGTTTTGGCTTAACGTCAGAGCTACTACCAGACATGTCCTACTTACTAGACAAAGAAGGTGGTGAGAAAGACGAAAATCCGAAAATAGCATTTAGTTAATCTGTTCAGCTTTTCTCCGCCACCTCTGCCAGCATTTCAAGTCGTCTGATCTCCAAGGTAAATGCTGAACATTATACTTCATAAAATAGTTCATTGGTGTAGATTCTATTGTATTGTGTTCCATACAATATTCCTTATTCATAGGTATACTTTTACTTTTTTTTTTTTTTGACTCATTCAAAAACGTGTAAAAAAATGAATTGCACAGAAATGTTTTTTTGGGGAGTCCAGAACAGATTAGTGGCATTTCATTTCATTTCACTTAGGGAAAATTGATTTGACCTGGTGCTAATTTGGGTAACAAGCTCTGTCAAGGAATGAATTAAACTCGGAAGTCAAGGTGCCACTTTAGATCTTTTTCCCAAATACCTGAAACATATATTAATCTAATTCTCAGATTTTAATTAACATAAGTCCTAACATTGGACAGCATATTGTCCCAAGAGGAAAGTTTAGTCTAAAAGTCCCCCTTACTGCGCAAGTTTATGAATACTAGCTCAGAGCTAACAGTCCTGCCTTGTTAAATGTCCAGAGCCTGTATGCACGTGCAGTCATTGCACAAATGGTACCATTAGTCTTAATGTACCGTTATGGAATGGCCTATTTGGCTGTAGTGTTGTCTGCATGCACATGCTGAAATTTGCCCAAATAATCTAATAGCACCATGAAAGCAACACACTAGACAACGACTTCAGCCATCTTTACAACAGCCTATCAGGCGCTTGACATGGACCATTAAATTTAATGCCTGCTAAGGAGTTAACCCTCATACACCATTATTCATCTTATTACAGCATTAGTAGAAGTGGTCTGTTTTTAAAGCTAATAGCTGAACGTGCATACCGGGTTCAATAGCTCAACCTTCATTTCTCATTAGTGTCTAGTTTTGGGCTTTACATACCTCTGCTACCACCTATATAAGAGATTCAGCTTTAAATTTGCATTATTGTAAAAAAAAAACACAAATGTAGCAATACTACTTGGTTAGCATCTTTTGAGCTTGCAGGTTATTATGATAATGCTTTTATATCCCTGTTAGTCTCATTACTAACACCTCCATCTTCTAGTTGGCTTCTAAGGCAAACATACGTAAACAAACTAATCTTGGTGTTATTTGGGATGAATTTGTTGTCGTACAAAAAAAAAACACCACAGAAAAAGAACCCACAAAAAAGCATATAGCAAAATTTTGGCCCCAAACCTAAAGGTTTCCAGATCAAATTGATGCCATTACACCCATTACACCTCATAACCCAAACTTTACACTTGAGGATGGAATAATGAAGGAGAAAAGAGGGAAAGCAAAGGAGGAAATGGTCCTGAGAGGACACATAACATTTCTCATCTTACTGGTTTAAATGGTTATCTGACCTGTTCCTAGACTTTTTTTGGCTGTAAACAACAACAAAACATCTTTTTTTAATGTTAGCCTCAGCTGCATGAAGAAACCTGAAAACCAGAAGGGGGCTTTATTTCTTGAATGTTTTTATTGTCTGACCTAGATTTTGTGCAAGGATTAAAAATTCCCCCATTTCCAGTGTTTGTGCAAGACCAGTATTTTCCTGCTCCATGTGTTTGTGCTAAGCTAGGCTAACAGTTTCCTCTGCCTCCAGTGTTTGTGCTAAGCTAGGCTAACAGTTTCCTCTGCCCTCAGTGTTTGTGCTAAGCTAGGCTAACAGTTTCCTCTGCCTTCAGTGTTTGTGCTAAGCTAGCCTGGGTTTGTGCTTGAAGAGTCAGATTGTTCTCCCCCTGTTCGCAGTGTTTGAGCTAAACTTTGAGCTAGCTTTCTTCCCTCGCTTCCACTTTCTGCACTTCGCCCTACTAACAGCTCTTACCTGCACCTTTTCTTTGTGCTTATTTAAGCCAACTGTTTCTTTTTGCTTCCAGTGTTTGTGCTCAGCTGTTTCACAACTTTTCACCTGCTTTGAGTGTTTGTGCTAAGCTAAGCTAGGCCAAGCTAAGCTAGGGACTTGATGTTATGAAAGGTTTGGTGAGCTTGTTGCTTCTCTTTTCCTGATGTTGGTGATGAGTTTCAACCCTGATGGTGGCGATGATGAGTAGAATGTAATCTGCCTCTGATGAAGGTTTGTCTCCTCTCTCCTCCTCCTCCTCATCCTCCTCCTCCTTTAGTGCTGATAGAGATGCAGGATGAAGAGTTCAGACAGAAGGGCTCCCCAGGTCAGCACACATACACCAACACAAACACACCAACACTGTAATTTTACCGACCAGTGTTCAGGTATAAAAACACATAACAATAATGCACATAATACAAAAGTCAAGATTTGTCGGGTCTGTCTTCAAGAAAGAGGAAGAAAATTACTCCAACAATGTTTATTTCATTGTCTATTTGTTGAATGGAGGTGGATCCATCATTTCTGACACATTCAGGGAACTCAGGAATTCTAAACCCTTGACTTGGTCCCATGGCGCTTCAAACAGAGCAGTTGTTTTAAATGTAGAACAGATTGTTAGCTGCTCTTCATGCAGATATATTTTTATTGAGAGAAATAAATTACTGTCTTATTTTCCCAGGATAACAGCCATAATATCAGTATGGTGGATCGTGTTCTGCCAGTTTTTGCTCTCCATACACTCCAAAAGCTACTAATGCAACTGTTCTCTTGCCAACCTCAGACCCGCCTGTAATTCAATTTCTCTGTATAGTCTGTACATACAGATAAAATCAGCACAAGCCAGAACAAACAAAGTATAAAAGCCTTAGCACAGGAGAACGGTTTACTGGACGCACAGTGAGTGTGAGACAGCAGAGCGCTGATATGTTTCTTCCTCCTGACCTGTCCTTGATCCACCTGCTCTGATGTGATAAATGTTCTGTAACCTGCTGTCTGCCGCTGCTCAGCCTGTCACAGGTAGGCTGAATGACTCTGTGCTTCAGACACTGTGTTGCTGTTACAGATGCCAGCATACCAGGTGAAGACCTGGTGGATGACAACAAGAGCTGCCACTGTGAGTTCGTCCCTCAGGACCTGACTCCGGGGTTAAAGGTCACCATCAGAGCCATTTGGTACGGAGTGTTCCTGTTCAATTTCACCAGGAATCTTTTGTTTTACCATCGTTCATCGCTTTATTCACTGTTTTTTTGCCAGTTATATGCACTGAGCTCATTCTGCTTTTTATTCACGTTATTTGTTTTGTTTTCTTTGGAATATGTTTTGCTCACCCCAGGGTCAAAGGTCACCATCAGCTGTTGGGTAAGACCAGTCAGTCTGACCTCCTGTAGATTCACTGTTTTCTGTTCTTTCACTGTTTTTCTTTTGTTATTTGCCACTGAAGCAGCTCTATCAGAGAGACATTCACCCATTTATTATTGTTATGGTTTTTATTATTATTAAAAGATGATGATTGATATTCTTGTGTTTGCCATCCCTGTTGTTAGTGGTTTACTTCCTGTGGTCCTCTCCCAGCTCCTCCTCTGTTGGTGGTTTTCAGCTCTAGGTTTGAAGTATTAGCAATGTCTTCAATCAATCCCTGCTCCCAATTCCCAAACAAGTCTTACTGCTACAGTTGTAGCACTAAGTTTTTTTGACAGTGGGTCTGCACTTTCTGGTCTTTGGTTTGGGACCTTAAGAACATATATTCACCATCTTTTACAAAGGGACTCGAGGTTGGGCCAAACTAGGTACCAGCCTTTAGTGATAAAAACAGAGCATTTGCACCAATGGTAAAAAAAAATTGGATCAATAGCAAACAAATTAACAGACCATCAAATTAACAAATGACCTAAACATTCAACTGAAAACATGAGGCCATCAAACAAACTGTACTTAAATCTAAATTGAAAACTGACCAAATGGTCTGTTCCACAACAGCACGTTGTGACTAATGGCCACATTTGCGTAGTGAATGGAGGTGCATATGGGCTCTGATCTGTGCTGACGAATTAAAAAGTTTTTTTTTTGAAGGGTGTCAGTATCTCTGCCTCGTCATCAAAGCCCCCCTCCACAGACTCTGACTCCAGTGGAGTCACAAGCACAAGATCCCAGAGACCATTACGAGTCTGTTTTTGGCTCTGAGTTTAAAGTGAAACGTCCCATTCTGTCCTGATAGAGGATTTCAGCAGCTTAACAGTTCAAGGTCTTCTTTGTCACCTGGACTCTTCTACTACAGAGCTATGCTGTTGTACTCTGCAGAATGTGGTTTGTCATTGTCTCTCTGAAATATGTCAAGTCTTTCTAAAAAGGTCTTCGTCTGGATGGCAGCACATATTGTACCTAAACCTATAGATGCTGTTCAGCTCATTGACTGTATATAGAATGGACAGCGTGCTTCCGCCTGTCACCGTTCTACGTTTTTGAAGCCAAAAAACCCCGTTTCTCTAGCCGCCATTGTGCAGCCAGAGTCTGCGCAGTAGAGAATTTTCGGTGGAGCCAAGTAAAAAAGAGAAATAAAAATATTTATTTCTTCTTCTTCAGAAGGTTTAGTCTCCTTTTGGCTCTTTCCCGAAGTTTCTTATATCCCCGGTAAAAACTACTCACGAACGGCAGCTGTCAACTGTCGTAAGACGAAACTTATATCGCGGTTTTTAACGTCCAATAACTAATGAGAAACTAACTTCTCAGAAAAAAAAACACCTGAACACCATGCAGCCAGATGACATCGTCATACTACCTTAGCGTAAAGATGAGAGAAACGTTTCTACGAGGTATCGTCATTTTTTAAAGTTTTCCCGGCTCATATCTGGAATACATGGGGAGGCGGGGCTTATGACCTATACTGCAGCCAGACACCAGGGGGCGGGGCTTATGACCTATACTGCAGCCAGACACCAGGGGTCGGGGCATCTGCTGGAGGCTTCAGTTTGAGCCGAACGTCGTTACGTCCACTCATTATACAGTCTATGGTTCAGCTTTAAAGGGGCCTTTATTGATGTGGAAGCCCCCCCCCTGGCTTTGAAATGTGAACTGAGAACAAGCCGGGCACTCCCTCTCCTCTCTAGAGCTGAGGACACAGCGTCCATGATTTCCAAAAAGGATGTCAGATTTGATTCATTAGACCACAGGACAGTTTCACACTTACCCTGTCTATCTCAAACAGACTCAGGCTCAGAGAAGTCTCTGCAATATCTGGATCTGGTTTCCTTTTTTCAGGCTACAGTTTGAACTGGACTACAAGGCCCAAAAACTCTGATCAGAAGTGCGGACCCACTGTCAGAGTATGTTGTAAAAGTTTGATGAACACAGACTTTCCCACATTAGTCCTGTTTGTCCCAGAGACCACCTGTGCTGCTCCTGGCCTTAAGAGGTGGGGTAACAGAAAACCTCCTGTTCCCTCTCTCTCTCTCTCTCTCTCTCTCTCTCTCTCTCTCNTCTCCTCTCTAGAGCTGAGGACACAGCGTCCATGATTTCCAAAAAGGATGTCAGATTTGATTCATTAGACCACAGGACAGTTTCACACTTACCCTGTCTATCTCAAACAGACTCAGGCTCAGAGAAGTCTCTGCAATATCTGGATCTGGTTTCCTTTTTTCAGGCTACAGTTTGAACTGGACTACAAGGCCCAAAAACTCTGATCAGAAGTGCGGACCCACTGTCAGAGTATGTTGTAAAAGTTTGATGAACACAGACTTTCCCACATTAGTCCTGTTTGTCCCAGAGACCACCTGTGCTGCTCCTGGCCTTAAGAGGTGGGGTAACAGAAAACCTCCTGTTCCCTCTCTCTCTCTCTCTCTCTCTCTCTCTCTCTCTCTCAGTATCATGCGTTTCATGGTGTCAAAGAGAAAGTTCAAAGAAAGTCTTCGTCCCTATGACGTCATGGACGTGATAGAGCAGTATTCAGCAGGACATCTGGACATGTTGGCTCGCATTAAAAACCTGCAGTCAAGGTAACACACAGACACACACACAGACACACACTCACACACACTTGTACATACATGTTACCTGGCTTTTATGTCTCTAGATATTTTCTTTACTGGATTAACCGTTCAGTCACTCTCTTCTGAGTCTTCTGAGTCTTCAGGCTCAGAGTTTGACTCTGTCTGTGTCTTGGTTGCAGGGTGGATCAGATCGTCGGCAGAGGAACACCAATCGCAGACAAAGACCGTCCCAAAGCAGCCAATGAGGAGCTTCCCGAGGACCCCAGTATGATGGGACGTCTGGGGAAGGTGGAGAAACAGGTAATTTACAGACAACAAGTCTGGACTGAAAGGACTATGCAAACTCATGGACTCTAGAGCAGAACTGAATTTGATTGGTCCTTTGTCCCTCAGGTCCTGTCCATGGAGAGGAAACTGGACTTCCTTGTCAACATCTACATCCAGCGGATGGGAATCCCTCAGGCTGAGACCGATGCCTATTTTGGATCCAAGGAGCCGGACCCTGCACCGCCCTACCACAGTCCAGTGGATCAGATGGAGAAGAGCCAGTCCATCAACAAGATCATGCAGTCAGTGTCTCCCCTGGCCACAGTTTGTCATTCACGTTCTGTTAACTGACTACCTTTGTGTTAGATGTGCAGCGTGTCTTTGTGTTAAGGATGTTTGTGTTGCATGTTGTGCAGGGTGTTGCCCGGTGATCCCGTTGAAAAGACCCGTAATGGGACAAAGATGGTTCGCTCCAGCAGCTCTACTGGACACAGGAACTACAGCACCCCGACCTGTCCACCCTCCACCTCCTGGCAGCCAATCAGCTCACAGCTTTGCCAACAGGCTCCACATCCTCCCCAGAGAAGTCATGGCAACACTCCCAGTCCAGTGGGGGATGGGTCTCTGGTACGACTCCCTCCCCCTCCGGCTGGGGAGAGGCACGGTGGGAATCGACCAAGCCGACACAGCACAGGAGACCGAGGGGGAGGAGAGAGGGGAAGTGAGAGAGGGGGTGAGGGGGCCAATGGAACTGGAGGAGGAGGGGGAGGGGAAGAGGGGAAGCCGGACAGCGAGACGTCCATCTCCATTCCATCCGTAGACCACGAGGAGCTTGAGCGCTCCTTCAGTGGCTTTTCCATCTCTCAGTCCAGAGAGAACCTGGACTTCCTCAACAACGGCTTCTACTCATCCTCCGCCAACATGGGGGACCATAGAGGAGGGGGGGATAGAGGAGGAGGAGGAGGCACTGCCCGCTGTGCCACCGTGCGGCCCTACATTGCACAGGGGGAGTCAGACTCTGACTCAGAGCTCTGCGCCCCCTCCCCTCACACCGATCGGGCCTGGACCGGAACCCAGTAGAGAGGGAGCCAGAACAGAACCAGCAAACAAAAAAAAACAATAATCAAAATGTGACAAAAAAAAGAACTTTGAAACTATTGAAGGAATCAGGTCCGGGATGGAGATTTAAACACCAGCTGGGGTTATGGACTGAGGCATCATGGGAACTGTGAAAAGTCACTGAACAGAGGATTGAAGTCATGCTGTTTTTATTTATGTGAATGTTTGAACCTGTACAGCAAATGTTTGTTGTCATTGTCATTGACTTGTTCACCTTTGACGAGTCTACCACTGCGTCTGCTCACATCTGACCGCTGGGACATAAGAACATCTGACCGGTCGACTTCAACAACGCACTAACCTGTGACAGGGTCAGGGACTGTGTCACTTCTGACCGGAATTCAATTACGTCATTTTTGGCTCATTGCTCATTTCAGCAGCCACAAAAGCTTCACAATTCTGCAATTTTACAATTCTGAAATTTGGCACGGAAAGAGCAGAAGAAAAAGGTGTGACGTTTCAACCTCACCTGACAAGAAGTTAGCTTCTTGAAATTTATCTCTGGGATTGATGAGAAACGCCCAGGGCAAGCATGTCCAGTCATTATTCAAACAGGGCTATTAGTCACAACATACTGCCTATTTAGGTGCAGTGTTAGCCGCATGCACAAAAAGGAGGTGCAGAACGCTACTAGAAACTTCCTAGAAAACCCCTCTCCAACGAATTTAAAGTGCATAGTTGCACTTCACCTAAACAGTCTTAATCATGGAAATTGTCAATTCCTGGATATCCAATGTCTTTGCATATTTCATCTTAAACATTAGCGCACGAGCATGATGTCAGCCCTTTTCAAAACAGCCTAACAGGTGCAGTAATCCTTCCATTGGTGCCAGTAATGGTGAGTTCTCCACCACACCATTAGATTTAATCTCTTTTTATTTCCATCAGTACAAATGGTCCATTTACATCACTAATGACTGGATGTGAATATGGGCCCAGAATTATTCCAGGGCGATAAATGTGTCTTCACACATCCAGCTCAACCTGAAAATTTCTGGACATTTTTCTGCATGTGCTCCTGAAAAGTGTAGCACAGTTTCTTTAAAGGTAAATTTAAGGGGCTGTTTCAACCATGGAGGCTTAAGTACATTATATTACTCAGAATGATCAATGTTAAATGAACAAATGCAACTTTACAGGCTTATCTGACTTTTGTTGCTAACACACATGCAACTAAAAATCACCATGACTGATAACTTTGACTAACACAGGTTGTGATGGATTGTCAAGTTATTTTTAATCTGATTGTTGGAGGTTTGGAATTTTTGCTGCAGGTCTAATGGATTTTTAAACACTTGATTTCACTTTTACAGAGATAAATCTTACAGAGTGAGTACCTACTCATGGCCATGGTTGTCTCAGGTAAATTTCCCCAAACCCTTAAACTACAAATCAGGATGTAGCCACTAACTTTAGCTTTAGCGCCTTTAGCGTAGCTGCTAAAGTCACTGTTCCTGACACAGTGGTTGTTTTTATCCTGAACCATTAATAAACTCATGTAAACTGGAACCCCACAAAGTAGTCTAGTGAGCTTTTAGCTTTTAGAGTTGGTAACTTTGATTTGCACTGTAGTTAGTTAGCTTGTTGGCTCAGCCTGTCAGGAGACGTATTACTATAACCACCTGATCCCTGTACACTATCTCTCTTATTACTCTGCTACAACTTAAGACAAAGACAAATAGGGGGAGTTTATGCATTTATAAAATGTTTATTTCAAACTTGAAGAAGCTCCCCTTGATCCCTCAGCAACTGCTTATCAGCCTATTGTGACTATTTTAGGTCGTCCCTGGGGTCACGTCGCTGTTGTTTTGGGTTTCAGACTCAAGTATTTTACACAGCTTTGTAATAATGTCAGCTAAGCTACAATTACACACTCCACCTTGGACTCAGTGAATGGTAAGCTCTGGGTGGTTTGTGTCTGTTACCTATCCGAAATCTTGTAAAATTCAGCCAATACAGCAACAGGAATGTAAACGACTCAATCACAAGTCTGTCGACAAAAACAAAAAATCTGATGTGTTAAGCAGGGTGGAAACTTAAATATCTATCAAAATGATCAACTCTATTACAGCCTGACATCTTTGCTTCTGTCTTTACTAAAAGTCTTTGACCAGCATTGGAGCTAAGTGTTCTGTTTGTCCTGAAGGGGGCACTAAATGCCCCACCCACAGAATCCATTGAGGCAGGGTTTAAGGTGAATTATCAGAGTTCATATGAAGAGGCTTTAAATTGCTGTTAAATGAGCCGTGTGTGTGTGTGTGTGAGTCTGAGCTGATCTTTATGTTCTCAGGCTGCTGAGGACCTGTTTGATTTTTTAAATACATTCATGAGAACATATGATCATCTCTGTGGTGTCATGTTTCAATTTTTATGCTCATCACTGTCCGTCTGTCTGTGTCCAACATTTACACCTGTCCTGGAATAATGTCTGGACTCAGAAATGTAAAACTTCTGACCACATGTACACTCCAAAATCTTCTGTGTTTGAGAAAAATCAGTACAACTCCATCTTATCTGTGTCACACAAACTGTATCCATCCATAACGTTGCCTGTTGATTGTATTTAAATATTTATTAAAGACCTTTAACCACAACATGGAAGGCCTTTCTGCTTCTCCTTTACTGCTTTTCTTCATTTAATAATAATACCCCTGGGGAGGCCGCTGTCACTTCCTCTTCTTTAAACTCATAAACACTTCATTTGCATCACAACAAACCACAGAATTTTTTTTATGAACAGATAACTTTATTTAAACTTCTTCAAGCAACAAAAATAACAAAGAGATGTACAGACAGAATGTGAAGATGGTATTAAAAATTCATGGAGGTGAAGCTACAGCTCCAGGAGACCGTCTCTTTTCTTGTGCTCACTTCTTCTTCTTCTTGAACCTGATAGGAAAAAACAACTCAGAGTAAGACATCTTTACTCTGTTGAACATCTCTGCAGTAACGCTCAGCACAGAAAAGGTCAAACTCACCTGGAGTTACCGGGACGCTTCCTGTCCATACCAAGACGCTTCCTGTCTGCAAAGGATGGTCTGTAGACAGAGAGACGGACAGAGATGTGTGAGACAGGCACACAGACCGTCATTCAGACAGGTGAACAGACAGACAGGTGCACTCACCCAGCTCTGTAGTGTTTGAGAGCCTTGCTGCTGGTGTTGGTCAGTTCTTTATCAAACACAGACTTCTTTCCTCCTTTTCCTGAGTTTCGTTTGGCGGCTGCAGAGAGACAGAAATGAGTCAAATCCCTGATACAGATCTAAACAGGATCTGTTTTCCAAACCACCCAATACACACGACTGTAGTATGTGCTGTATCAAGTACTGTAGTACGTCTGCGCTTTACTATACTAACTTTACTAAACATGTTGAAAATCTATGGTAATATTTTGACAATTCAGTTATTAATGTGCAAAGAGGTTACCAAATTGTGTGTTTTGTATAGGTTAACCCATGGTGGAAATTCAGGAACAATACAACAACAAGCCTGGCCAAAAAATTAGTCACCACCTGGATTTGACAAAGCAAACAGGTCCAAGCCTCCCATTGGATAATTACTGCATTGGTGATTATCTTTGAGCTGGTAACAAGTTATTTAACCACAGCTAACTCAATGAGAAAGACACATCCTGTGGTCGTGGAAAAGCTGTTAGTCTGTTTATAAAGGGTCGAATCATTGGCATCAAGCTGAGAAAACATCTAAGGAGATTGTAGAAACTACTGAAAGTGGGACTTGGGGGGGAATGGAAGAATGTCATGCTGTCTGATGAGTCCAGATTTACCCTGATCAAGAGTGATGGGCGCATCATGGTAAGAAAACAGGCAAGTGATGCACTCATCATGCCTAGTGCCTACTGTACAAGCCTGTGGGGGCAGTGCTATGATCTGAGGTTGCTGCAGTTGCTCAGGTTTAGGTTCAGCAACATTATGAGGTCAGCTGACTACCTGAATATACTGAATGACCAGGTTATTCCATCAATGGATTTTTTTCTTCCCTAATGACACGGGCAGATGACAATACCAGGATTCATGGGGCTCAAAGAGTGAAAGAGTGGTTCAGGGAGCATGAGACATCTTTTTCCCACATGGATCAGCCCCCACAGAGTCCAGACCTTAACCCCATTGAGAATCTTTGGGATGTTCTGGAGAAGACTTTGTGCAGCGGTCAGACTCTACCATCATCAATGCAAGATCTTGGTGAAAATTAATGCAACACTGGATGGAAATAATTCTTCTGACATTGCAGAAGCTTATGGAAACAATGTCAAAGTAAATGTGTGCTGTAATCAAAGCTAAAAGCAGTCCAACAAAACATTCAAGTGTGTGACCTTTTTTTGGTGACAACTTTTGTTTTGGACAGCGAGTGTGTATGTAAATAAAAGTAGGCAAGATAATGTATATACAACAAATCCAGGGAGAGATTTCAGGGTCCTGTTTTATGTATAAAAAACTAAATTGCGCTGAATTCTTCACATTTGATTTTTCAACTTCCATCAAAAGTTATTCTGTTTCTGAAAATGAGTCTGGAACAGGTTTAAATTTTCATTTTATTTTCATAGTGGATGGCATAACCGCTACTATAGAATCGTATGGTTTAAAATTGTAGTTTATATGTATTTTGTAGTTCTATACCACGGACTGTCAAACACAAGTGGTTGTCTAATGTTAGTGTTGTTGGATTGTGGTTGTAATGCTGACTCATTCCAGAAGTCAGTGGTATTTCTCCTAAACTTTAGTACCACCTGCCATGCATTGTGGGAAACAGTGCAAGGTAGACATTTAGGAATTTTGACATACTGTAGATTTTGCCCTTTTTCACAAACTACAAACTACATTTCCACCAATCAGTGGGCTCTGTTGGCTCAGTTGGTGGTTTGGAAAACAGTCTGTGTGTTTTCAACAGTTTATTTTGACGCTGTATTCTGACCTGTAGGTGGCGCCTCATCCTCCACCATTGCTCTCGCTCTTTTTGGTCGTCTCTCTCTTTTGGCTGCTCGCTCTGCAAACATCTGAGCCTTCAGGATCTCGAACTGAGAGCGCTCCTCAGCCTGACAGAGACAACAAAGAGCATCTATTGTTAACAAGAGGTCTCACTCTGATTATACTTACCACATCTGAGAACTAGATTCTGACACTCCAGAGAGATGTTAGCTCTTTTGACCTCCAACTAACTCCTGTTTAATGATTTCACTTCTTACCGTGAGTTCTTTCTTCTTCCCTCCATCCTTCAGGAACTTCTGTCTCTTTTTCTTCCCTCTCAGCGCGAGATCAAACTCCTGCAGAGCCTTTGACACTGAGGAAGAGGAGAAGCAGTGAATAAAACCAGTGTGAAGAGGATAACACACCTCCACAGACCTCTGCAGACTGTAGAGAGTGTTTACAAGTTTGGAGGTGTTTGAGTGGATACTCACTGCGGCTCTGTTTCCTCTCCTGTTGAGTCTGAAACCAAACTCTCTGAGTGTCAGAGGAGGTGGTGCCTTCCAGACGCTTCTGAGCAACACTCAACTACACAGACACAACAACAGTAAAAGAGAAGAGGTTCAAAACTCTCAGGAGAATTTAGATTCAGCTGCAGAAGTAAGGCTGGGAGATATGGCCAAAAATGATCACAATATATTTTTCTATATTATCTGATCTCAATAATTATCACGATTTTTGTATTGTTTTTAAACTGCTAGTTCTAAAACATTTGTACTAAAAACTAAAGAAACTGCAGATCAGCTCACAATTTGATTAGCATACAAAGCAAAGTAAGCAAATTTAAATAACATGGACACAGAAATATAGGAGAAAAATGTCACTGTGTCCCCCTGGAGAAAAATATAAAATAACAGAATGTACTAGTTGACGGTATTTTTGAAGGTATTCAAGACCTAGAATAAATGAACTGTCCCCGGGAGAATAATGAAGATGCATTAAATGTAAGCATTATCATCATCAAAAAGAAATGATGTGTAGTTATTTTTCACATCTTTGAATGCTGCTCTCGTGGTGCAATGGCCACAAAAGATGAAGCGATTGATTGGTCTGGTGGCTGGACTGCTAGCAGTGAACCTCTAGCAGCGAACCTCTAACAGCAAACTGCTAACAGCGACTGATGCTATGTGTCCTGGCAGACTCTGCTTGTATTTTCATTTTCATGTTTTCTGCACAATGACCTGGGTAAGACTTCTGTTTGAAGACATTTGTTGCAGTGCTGTATATTGAGTGAGTGAAGCAGGAAAAGGTCGACTGAGTGGCTGTCACACATTTACATCATTTTTGTGCAATTCACAGACAATCACCATAGCTGATCTGATATGTATCACAATCAAAATTCACAATTATATAATCGCCCAACCCTTTGCAGATGTATACAAAGAGTACAAATATTTTAAATAAACAACCAGTTATTAATTTCTATAATTGATTTGTGCCAGAAATTCACCATCAGTCTAAAACATCTCATCTCTGTGATGGACTCTCCGTCCTCGAGTGTAGTGATGTTACTGATCACTTCAACCTCAGGTCATTAAGCTGATGGGTATATGGACTTCATGTATATTTGATCAATAATCTATTATTCAATAACTATGTGGTTGGTACTGTTGGGCTTAATAATTCAGTATGATCACTGAGTGCCACACATTACTTTAAAGTGCATCAATATGGATCTATATTTCAGTGTTCAGACGTCCTGAAGGTGTTTCCCTCTTCATCCTGTTTCATTTCTTTGATCTCTTGTGAAAATCAACAGGTATTCAGGTGTGTTTGGATTTTTACCTTTGCCTCAGACGCTGCCAGTTCCCTCTCCTCTCTCTCCAGCTTTATAACTGCCTCCACATCTTTCTCCAGTTTGGAGATCAGATCTCTGAACTTCAGGATGACCTCTGAGAGAAAAAGTGATAAAACACCACACATGGAAAAACTTTATCAACTCAGACTCTGCACTCAAGAGTTAAACTCTGTGAGGTTTCATGAACCACCCATCAGCTCACTTCATAAACTCAGACTCAGTTTGTCTCTCAGGTGTGTGTACCTGGTGGCAGGACTCGAGCCTTCACGCTGCTCTTGGCCGACTTCACCACCTCCTTCAGCATCCTCCTCTCCGTCTCTCCAACCAGAGACACTGAACGACCTGAGCGCCCTGCTCTTGCCGTACGGCCGACACGATGGACGTAGTGCTTCACTGTGGACGGCATGGTGAAGTTTATTACCTGAGAGACAGACAGGCAGAGAGAGAGAGGGAGACAGTATGTGGTTACCTGACAGTGTCTTTTGCATCAAAGTTATCATTTGTATCTGTTCATACAGGAACGTGTTGTTCTACATCAGCAGGTCAGGACTGACTCACAGTTTTTACTCCATCGATGTCCAGACCTCTGGCTGCTACATCTGTCGCCACCAAGATATCGATCTGTTCATCTTTAAAACGTCTAGAGAAAAACAGAACAAGGAGAACAAAGTTAAAACATCAAACTATCAACCTGAGCTTGGTTTTCTGTTTGTGATCCTGAAGTTCTTTCATATCTGCTCTTGTATGGACTCTCCTCACTGAATATATGTGTGTTTATACTCCTGATTTTCCACAGTGTGTGATTTTAATGTTAAGGTTTACCTGACACCTGAGGTTCTCCTGACACTGGTTAAATGTCCATTTTGGGTTTCTTAATATGTGTGCATAACTGAACTTCTCTGGCCTCTGCTACTGTATGTATGTTTTACAAAACACTTGTGCTCCTCTAGCCTCTGGTACTGTATGTATGCATGATACATAAACATTCTAGCTTCTCTGGCCTCTGGTTCTGCATGTATGTATGTTATAAACACTTCAACTTCTTCGGCCTCTGGTGCTATATGATTTGATGGTCAAAATCTAGCGGGGCTCTGCTTTATATTGTCTAGAGCTGTTGACCAAGCAGTCGCAAGGAAATCTTTACTCTCTACACTCCTACAACCACATTATAGCGTTAATACCTGAGCTTCTCTGGCCTCTGATTCTGTGTTCATACCTGAGGTTCTCCAGCCTCTGGGTCTGGCTCAGTTCTCCATGCAGTTCTCCGACCTTTAGTCCCATAAGCCCCAGCAAGATGTGCAGCCTGTGAGCCTGCTTCCTGGTCTGAGTGAAACACATAACGTGATCCTGGAACGTCCGAGTCAGCAGCGCTACAAAGACAAAAAACTGTCAGCCTGCAGCAGAAATACAGCTGTACACTGTAAGCATCATCACCACATAAGCACTCTTAAATCCTACAGTTTTACTCCACATTACTGCTGAATCATCAGAACCTACCTGCCACAACAGCCTCTCTGTCTCCTTCTCTGTTCTGTCGGATTCTGACAAACTCTTGTCGCAAGAACGGAGCGACGTCTGTGTTACTGTTTACGAAGATTCTGACAGGCTGCTTCAACGAGACTGCTGCCAGGTCCTTCACCTGGGGACAGAAGTCACATGATACAAATGTAAGCACCTGGAGAGACAGGTCATCTAAGCTAAACTCAAAACGTTGGGACGGTGGTCAAATGATCAGCATTAAAACTGTAAATGTAGACAATACTTTATGCTTTCATTGTTGATAAAACTATCATGTTGGGGTGGGACTGAGGGTGGAGGTTTGAAGGTGGATCTGGGAGACAGAGTTTGGTTAGGGTGGGTGGGTGGCATTAAAATGTATGTTCTGTATACCATGCAACGATCTGAACTGTTCCAGTTCAAAACTCAATTAAAAAAACAAACAAAAAAAAACAGCTGCTAACGTAAGGGAAACACAACACATGTAAAACCATCTGGCCTTAGATCACATCATGAACATTAAAACAGTTCACAGAACAGGTTATATGAGAAACATGACAACATTGGTCACATGACACAGGTGTGTGTGTGTGTGTGTGTGTGTGTGTGTGTGTGTGTATTTACCTCTTCTGTCATGGTGGCAGAGAACAACATGGTCTGTCTGTTGAAGGAACACATCTTGATGATCTCCTTCATCTGTTCCTCAAAGTACTCGTCCAACATCCTGAGAAACACGGGACAGTTAAGCACATAGGTAGATCACAGAGGTAAAAACTGCAGTTAGAACACAGGTAAACTACTCAGATAATCAACACAGGTAAAAACTGCATGTACAGCACATAGGTTGAAAACAGGTAAAACACTTAAGCAGATCACACTGATTGAACACAGGTATAACACTGAGGCAGAACACATTAGAAAAACACACAGGTAGGACACATAGGTAGAGCACACAGGCAGGGCACACAGGAAGGGCACACAGGAAGGGCACACAGGTGGGGCACACAGGTGGGGCACACAGGTGGGGCACACAGGTGGGGCACACAGGTGGGGCACACAGGTGGGGCATAAAGATAGGGCAAATAGGTTGAACACAGGTAGAACACTGAGGCAGAACACACTAGTAAAACACATAGGTAGAACACCAAGGTAAGACACACAGGTAGGACACACTGGTAGGACACACTGGTAGGGAGCACAGGTAGGGCATACAGGTGGGGCACACAGGTAGGACACAAGTGGGGCACACAGGTAGGACACAAAGATAGGGCACATAGGTCAAACACAGGTAGAACACCCAGGTAAGGCACACAGGTAGAGCACACAGGTAGGGCACAGATGGAGCACATAGGTTGAACACAGGTAGAACACTGGGGCAGAACATACTAGTAAAACACACAGGTAGAACACTGAGGCAGAACATACTAGTAAAACACACAGGTAGAACACACAGGTGTGGCACACAGGTGACCTCTGATATTCAGGTGTGTTGAAGTGTTGCCTCTCTATCAGCAGTTGTTTACCTGTCGGCCTCGTCCAGGATCAGAATCTCGATGTGTGATAGCTCAAAGCTGGGCGTGTTGTGAAGATGGTCGATCAGCCGACCAGGTGTCGCGATCAGAACGTCTGGCCCCGCCCTCAATGCCACCTCTTGAGACTTCAGGTCCAGCCCACCTGGAGAATCAGAGAGACAGGTCAGAGGAGTAGAACCCACACTGAGTGTCTGATCCACATAAAGAGTCTGTGAGGAGTCGTACCAACAGCCAGGCAGGTTGTGATGGAGGTGAACTGGGCGAGCTGACGGGCCACAGAATGAACCTGAATCCCCAACTCTCTGGTTGGAACCAGAACCAACACTCGGGTCACCTGAGATGTCCTGGGCTTATAAACCAAACGCTCCAGCACTGGCAGCATGAAGGCGGCCGTCTTACCTGCAGAGAAGAAATGTTTCATAAATCTACCCAAAACCAGCTTCATAAACCAGCCACAGAGTGATCCAGGTGAGTGAGTGTTACCTGTCCCAGTAGCAGCACAGGCACACAGGTCTTTACCCAGCAGCCCCACTGGGACACAGGCCTTCTGGATGGGGGTGGGCTGTTTGAAGCCCAGAGCTGTGATGGCCTGCAGGGACATGATCAGAGGTTAAAAACCACAACAGACCAGAGATCTTCTCTACTCGCGGCTTATCTCTGAGACATTTCCTCCTCTCTCAGCCTCACCTTCAGGATGGGGCGGGACAAGTTCATGTCATCAAACGTCAGCTGATCGTTGAACTGAGAAGCATCTTCATGGAAGGAATCCGGAGCCTGAAAGCAAACATAGCTGTTACTATGGCAATCATAAAAAAGCTGTAGGCAAACGTGACATCACCAGCTCGTCTCCCTCACCTCCTCCTTGGCCTTTCTCTTCTTCCCTCGCCGCTCTTTGTCTCTCAGAGTGTCTGAAAACAGGAACAGGTTCACTGTTAAACTCCTAATTCATTTTGTTCAATGTTGTTTGATCAAAGCCCTTGCTGCTCTCACCTGATTTGGTCAAAATCTTCTCGTCATCTGAGTCGAATTCATCCTCCTCCTCATCTTCATCATCATCATCTTCATCCTCTTCTTCCACCTCTCCTGCAGGAGGCTTCACATCCTCTTCCTCCTCCTCCTCCTCTTCCTCCTGGTTCTGTCCTGATGAACCTTCACCTGCGTCATTCTCAGCTGATTTCTCCTGCACAAAAAAAGCAAACTTCAGTCCTAAAACAGGAAGTCCATTCTGACCAAACAGGAAGTAGAGAGTTACTCTGAACTCACCTCAGCTTTCCTCTTCTTCCTAATTTTCTCGATTTTCTGGTCCAGAGTAGTCACAACTCTCTGCAAACATGGAAGAGCACATAGAGAGAAACATGAAAACAGCACTTTGTCTCCATCTCACACACACACAAACACACTTTCATTTCCACATTTGTTCCTTTAAGGCAGTGGTTCCCAACCTTTTTTTCCTTGTGTACCCCCTTAACCTTTGTGTCACAACATGAGTACCCACTCACAGATGCTGGATGATTATTTTTCAAAAGCAGAATACAACACAAATGATTATTAACTAAAAATCTTTTTATTGACCTAAAGGTAGAGTATGCAGAATCTTCATAAAAAATTAGTTTTTTTCAGGAATAATCCTGCTCCTGTACTTGTGGGTCAGTGTCTGTGTCTGCCTCAGCCCCTTATAGACCCCCTCTTTGCCTGCTTTGTTATTGTTAGGGTTGAGCTTGGGACACTTCTGGGCGGGGAGCAGGAGATTTTATGGGTGATGACCAGCCAATCAAAACGCGTCCAGTGTGCACGTAACTTTGTGTGTTGCTGATAGCGAGTTGGAGATGCTTTCCTGAAGCGGCTACAATAGCGGCCGCAACACAGACAGAATGATTCTATATCCGCATTTACCTGCAGGAAGTCAGGTGTACGGCTCTTGAGTTTCTCTCACACGATGGTGCTGGTGCTTACAGGGCCGTTTTTTTATCGTCTATGGTGTGTTTACGAAGCTACAACTGTTAGTCACGCTACTAGCTACGGACGGGAGCAGTGAGCATGCGCTGCAGCTGACACTGAGCCACAGAGGAGGAGGCGGCTTTGGATGCTGTTTGTAAAGAGAGAAGCAAAACCAATCGAAAATTTCTGCATACACTGCCTTTGATTTGAACTATTAATTATCTAGCATTTCCTTCTTTTTCACTCAAATTGAATGTAAAAATAAATATTTTGCCTTGAAAACATATCAGTAATATAAACAAATAAACACAAAATCAAACTGATCAACCTGCCTTAGTTACATATATATTAACCTGGCTGCACATAAGCAGCTGCATGGATTTTAATGCCACAAGTTATTTCCCCCCAGGGAAACTAATTGTAGTGCACATATCATTTTGTGGACTGGCTTATCTCATTACTCCCAAGTTTGAAATAAGTTCTCAAATGTTTTCACCTATCCCCTGCAAAGTGCCCACGTACCCCATGGGGTACATGAACCTCTGGTTGGTAATCACTGCTTTAAGGTGATGCACAACCTCCTCTAGTTTTCCTCAGAAACAGCAGAACACACGTACACAGTGTAAGAGCTCCACACAGTGGTGGAAACAGGTCCTACCTTGTTCTTCAGCTGCTTCATGACATCAGCCATCACCCAGTCGTCGTTATTCAACACATCTCTCTCTCCAAACTCAAAGTCAGCGTTGAAGTCCTTCACACTGCGACCTCCCAATTTCTTCTTCCTGTTCAGAACGATCGGCTCGTCCTGTAACACACACACACAAAATTATAAATAAAACATAATAAAAGGGCGCAGATGGCCAAGTGGATTAGGTCGCCCTTCCCTACTCCTATCCACTGTCCTCTCTCCTATCAAATAAAGGCACAAAAGCCAGTCAAAAAAAATAGTTTGAAAAAAAAACCCATAATAGACTGTGCCCAAATGCATAGGTTATAGGAGAAGAGAATGAATGACATCAATGAAAATCAAAGATTAGTCAAGAAATAAATCAGCACTGTGTCACTCGAAGTCATTATTAATCAGAGAAAACATTCATCATTTATGAAAGATTCTAAAATTATTTGCCTAAGTTAAAGGCACAAAAAAGAAGTATCGAGATATACACTGCCTGGACAAAACAAAAAAAAAAAGTTGCAACCAAAAAAAAAACGGTCGCATACTCTAATATTTTGTTTGACCACCTTTGGCACACCTTATATTCGCTGTGGAATGGTTTCGATAAGTTTCTGCAATGTCAAAAGATTTATTTCCATCCAGTGTTGCATTAACTTTTCACTAAGCTCTTGTATTGATGATGGGAGAGTCTGACCACTGCACAAAGTCTTCTCCAGAACATCCCACAGATTTTCAATGGGGTTAAGGTCTGGACTCTGTGGTGGGCAAGCCATGCGTGAAAATGATGTCTCATGCTCCCTGAACCACTCTTTCTCAATTTGAGCCCCATGAATCCTGGTATTGCCATCTTGGAATATGCCCGTGCTACTAGGGAAGAAAAAATCCATTGATGGAATAACCTGGTCATTCAGTATATTCAGGTAGTCAGCTGACCTCATTCTTTGGGGACATAATGTTGCTGAACCTCGATCTGAGCAACTGCAGCAACCCCAGATCAGAGCAAATACCCTTTTAATACCCTGGTGCGTCCAAGATGATGGTTTCCCACCATCCAGTTTTTGATAATGCGTTGGACAGTGTTTGACCCAGTTTAAGTGATTTTTACAGTCTCGTTAAATACTAAATGCTTGATGCCTGCAAATGATTTGACTCTTCTTAAACAGACTAATATTTTTCCATGACCACAGGATGTGTCTTTCCATGGTTGTTTAAGAAATGAGAACTTTTTTGTTGCATCAGCTGGGTTAAATAACTGCCATAACTTGCCAGCTGAAAGGTAATCGCCCATGCAGTAATTAATATACAGGAGGCTTGTACCTATTTGCTCGGTAAAGTTCAGGTGGCTAGGCTGTGCTGTGCCTCAGATATTGACAACTTTTATAATGTAAATCTCTGCAAACAAAGTCTGGAAACATGTTAATTGTAAAAAGCAGCTTTTGAATGGGTGTGTATGTGGTTTCTGCTTTTCTGCAGCCAGCTCCAAGTGGACACTCAAGGGACTACAGATTTGAACATTTTCTTATTCCAGAGGTTAACAGTTTGTTTTGTGTCTATTTCTAAACAAACAGTGTCAGAATAAGAGCATCAAGTAGATTTTAGTTTGGGAGAGAAGAAAGTGTCCTGTAAGAGAATAAAGAGGCTGACACTTGTTGCATGAAGATTGACTGACTTGAATTAAAATGATCAGCATATTGATCAAAATTCATCACTAGAAGGACAGTTAACACTGAAAGCTGATAAAGGAAAAGAAATCGAAATAACAGTAGTGACATCAGCTGTCTTATCTACTCTCAAATTCATTCACTAAATACAATGCCAAAAAGAGGTTCAGACATGGAGCACCTCTTTGAAAGCATTAATGTGACTCTTGTTCAGATATCATTATCAATGGTTGGAAAGTGAGACTGTAACATGAGGAGAATAAGGATGTGACCATAAATCAGTAAGATGAACAAATACAGGCTGGTCCTGCTTTATTGACTGCAGAGTTAAATGTTCCTCCGGAGCTCTCAGCGGGCAGCCCTCTGAGCTCCAGCCGGACAGACTCACCTCCTGCTCGGATTCAGACTCAGGTTCCTCCGGACTCTCCTCATCGTCCCCGATGGTCCCGATCAGACCCAGCTCCTCCAACATGATGCTCCACGCTCCGGAACCAGGGAGAAGAGACAACAGACCTGGGTAACACTTCTAAACGAGTTCTGAACGGATTCAGGCCAGTTTTTCTCCACACACGAACACACGTGTGGTGATAGAAACAGGACGTGACATCACATGTGTTTCCAGGTAACGGGTTCTTCTTCCTGCTTTTCAATGTTGTTCCCAGACAGAGGCTGAAACACTGCCCCCTGTGGACAAAGTGATCTCTAAAGACCCAGGCTGTTTTCTAAACCTCTTGCTACACAATGACTGTATACAGTCTATGTTCCTACATACTACATATGGAAGTAGGTAGTAGGCACTGCATACTACCTACTTCCATATGTAGATAGATAGATAGATAGATAGATAGATAGATAGATAGATAGATAGATAGATAGATAGATAGATAGATAGATAGATAGATAGATTGGTAGATGGATAGATAGGTAGATAGATAGATAGGTAGATAGATAGTCTTGATTGTCATTATACAATTGTACAACAAATTTTAAAGCTTCCCTTCAAGTACAAGAACAGTTTAGACAAGGACAGGTAAGCTTGCACGAGATAAAAAGGAATGTGCCCTGATTATAATGTACTGTTAAGAGATCTTATACCATTTAAAGTAGACCAGAGTAATTGAAATAAATAAATAGAGGTCCTTGTATACAAGGTTTCTGATATGAATAAAACACTATGTATAGGTGTGACTATACGTACAGAGTGTGCAATATATACAAACATGCCCAGAGTATACTGTAGGTCTATATATACAGATATTTTAACATCTATATGTATACATATACACACACAGATACACACATATACATATACAAACATATACATATATACATACACATATATACATACACACACATACAAACACATGCATCAATTTAGTATTTGTAAAGGGGGCAATATACACACACATATATACACCTACATATATGTACAAACATCAGTGCATATGAGAATTTAGTGCAGTGATGGCTCTGGGGAAAGCCATGTAGTATGACTGTTTGTTGGACCTGCTCAGTAGTGTACTACTTCGGATTTCTGTTTTGGAAAGTGGAGCACATCAATTTTTTATTTTATTGTTTAACGTTATTATAAATACAGTAAATAAACCATGGGTGTATTTGGCATTTCAGTCATTAATTCACTATATCAATCTTAGGGGAAGTTACAGGAATAATAAAATGAGACAAGTCAAATTAGAAGTTAATAAAATGCATAGAAAAATAAATAAGTTCCCTCTTATTTCCCTCATAAGATTCCCTCGCAAAACTTTTGTGAGGGAACACAAAAGTATTGAGAGAGTGCAACAGTATTGCAAGGGAACGCAATAGTCTACCTACAAAAAATAAACTCGCTGTGACTCTTGGGGGGCTCCAGACAATATGTAACATGACCATAAAATTAACAATGACCTAAAATGTTACGTCTTTTTTATGCACTGTTGTGCTACGACTACAAGATCATGTCACTGTTGTATTTTTTCTCAGCATTTCTTATCGTGAAGGCTCAATTGACAGCCTGCTCTGGCACATAGCATATGTTCGCCATTTAGAGAGCTGTGCGAAAGGGAAATCCATGACCACATGCAGCAACTTCAACATACACATCTGCACTGTTCTGCCACTGAAAAATGCAGCAACAGCAGCAGACTGTGACTGAGTGATGAACTTTATAAATAAACCTCTACAGGTGCAAGGTCCGAATAGGGCGAGGGCCCTTTATCGGCATCTGGGGCTATATTTGAATGTTGGTGTTGTGAAGCAGCACGTGTTCTGATAAAAAGCTGGCAGCGCTCCCTCATTATATCAGTGAACACAACAGAGACGAGAGCAAAGCTTGATCTGCAGATACAGAGAAACACACTGACAGACACTCTTCAAGATGACAGAGAGCACCTCTGACAACACTGGTGAGTCTTATCCTTTAGGTTTTTATACACAAATAATGTGCTATTTTTGAAAAAATATCAAGATTTTCTATAAATCACATACTTAAATTTAAGTAGCCAAAAGAAAATTTGAGTTTAGTTTCTTTTTTTTAATTAGAATTGTATTGATTACAAAAAGTTTCATTTTTAAAAACTAATTAAATGATGAAACCTTCATTACAGATGTCTTTTATGTTGAAATCATTATTAGTATCTCTCTCTCTTTTTTTTCTCAACTGTGATTTGTTACAAGGTATGTTGTTGAAATAATTTAATCTCAGTGGTGATTGGTAGTCAGGTAGTTAGATATCTGCAAAATAAAAACCACAAGTGTTTTTTTCTGAACATAAAACCCCCATATTTACCCAGTCAATAGATCCTATTGTTTAAACCTGTGGTGCTGTTGGATGGTACATGTGTTTGAACATCTGACCATCAGGCCACTTGCAAACTTTTCTCTTAAATTTGGGTCTTAAAGGGCTAACACTCATGAAATGTGTCAATTGCTTAAGGTTGCTTTTCACCTGTGTGAATGACACCTGTGAGAAAAATCTTTCAGTAAACACTTCAGCAGGTGGATCAACAGAGGATGTGACTCACCTTAGATAAATGATCATCTGAGTGAAATAAAGAGTTAACTATAAAACCTTATCTTAATGGCTTCATGTGATCTGCAAAAATAAAAGTGTCTTTCAGTTTCATTCTTACTTGTTTACAAGTTAATCTGCTGCTGTAGCAGTATAGCCCTGTCTGTTATCTAAGTTTTACAACCATCATATCCACAGTTTGGGCAATGATCTGTTTAATTAAACCGTTTGAAAAATCTGTCACTTATTAACAAGTCAATGCTACCAAATGAGTGAAATTCACAGACATTTCAAGTTAACAGGGGGAATGTTTAAAACAAACAAAAAATTCATTGTTGTCACACGTAGTTTCACTTTTCATGCAAGTTTGGGATCATGTGTTTGTCTTTGTTTGTTTTCAGATGTTGCACACAGGTGTGGCTGGTCCTGCCTGGGTCCTTTGACCTTCCACAGTCAGATAAAAGGCAGCAAAGTCTGTCTGAGCCATGGCAGCAGCTGCGCAGAGCGAATGAAGCAGACGTTCAAACACGGCCTTGTGTTCCTCAGCCGTGCAGTACAGCTCAACGAGAGGATTAAGCTGCGAGTGGAGAAAGAAGTGTCGCAGTGGCATGGAGGTCTGCGTCTGGGCTTCACAAATGTGCAGCCATCATCCATGGCTCTGCCTCTACCTCCTATGGCCATCCCCGACCTCACCAGCACCCCGGGGTACTGGGCAGCTCCTGTGCCGGAGAACCTCTGCAGGCAGGGCTCAGAGCTGGAGTTCTGGGTTTCCTCTGAAGGAATTATTTACGTTGCAGGACACGACAACAGAAAATACAGACTGGAGTCAGGGGTAGACCTCAGCAAACCGCTGTGGGCCATGATCGACATCTATGGAAATGCACGTTCCATCTGCCTCCTGGGTGCGTTCACACCATGACAATGTTTCTTTGTTGATAGCACAACTGGTTTATCCTCAAGTCTATGCTCTGTGAACTTAGAAGTTTCTCTTATTGCTTCAATGTTTGTATTCTTTGCTGCAGGCTCAAAGACAGTGACTTGGGCAGTCACAAAAACCTCCTGTCCTGCACCTGTGCCCCTCACCTCACCTGTTGACAACTCACACAACTGGTCAAACAGTGACATGAGAGGAAACGAAGAAACCATCTCTTGGCTTGAAAAGAAAATCCACACAGGTAACACAGTCATTCCAGCTTGATTCAAATTTCTGTTTCTCACCTTACGAACCAATGAGGAGGAGGATCAACTAACACCAGACTTTTTTATCTCCTCAGTGCAATTAGGTGGTGAAGGCTGTGTGTTGTGCAGGGGGGAAAGGGCCCAAGTAACTCTGCCTTGTAGCCACTGGTGTCTGTGTATCTACTGCTCTCCCAGGCTCATCCAGGAGTTTGGAAGTTGCCCGCTGTGCTGGAACACAATTGTTCCTCTGAAAAGAAGAAGAAGCATTACACCCACCATGACACAAGCTATACTGAGTGACTATGATAAGAAAACACAATGAACTGGGACAACTGAATGTATTCTGACTGATGTTTCCCAAAGTGAACAGGTTTATAAAAAAAAGTGCTGTCATGGAGTTTTAAACTGTGGCTTTGTTTATGTGTAAATGTTGTACAGGAGAATTGAGATAAAATATGCTGAGGTGTTAATGCCATGGTGAACAGTAAGCTCGGATTATGTGAGCACAACGAATGAAACACTGGAAAATGAAGGAAAACTGCACTCTTACTGTGAATGTGACATGAGGAAAGAAAACTGAGCTGAATTAGACTCAGAAAATCGTAATGAAGATCTTATTTGTATCTCGAAGATGTGTATTTCTCTAATGTATTTTTCACACATTTGTCAAATATTGTTGTTAAAATAAATGTCTTTATTGTTGCCTAAGTCTCATTTGTTTGTGTCATATAAATTCATGAAACTTCTGAGTAAATTAAGAAAGAAAAAAGTTGATGAAGTCAAAGTATTCCTCTATCACTCGTCATATAAAAGGAACAGTTGTTCAAAGGTAGTCTGATCGGCGTATGGTTACTGGATTGGGTCAAATTTAGAAAAAGGGTTGATCCAAAGGTAAACATGGAGTCTGACATCAGACTAGATCACACAATCCAAACCTACTTTTAATCTGGATCAAACTTTCAGTTTGTATTGTCAAACTTTTGAGTATGATTTCGATAACTTTGACAGAGTGATACAGTGATACCATTAAAGCCTTTCAGTATTTCAAAGTGGAAATATGGTTAAAAAAAAAAAAGATCTTGTCCCCATTAAATAATCCCCAAACAGATTTCAATAAGAACAGACAAAATCATACAACATTTCTGTTATTCGTCACTGTTTATATTAATTTCAAGCCAAAATCATCAGAGATTGACCTGTCAGAAATAATTTCTAACAACGCATATCTTTCTACACTTCCGTCAGTCTCTAATTTTGAGATTCAGCCTTTTTTTAAAAAAATCTGTTTTCACTTGTTGTGGCTCAGATGAGGGGTCATAAAAGAGACAATGGCAGTGGATTTTTAGGTTATTTTTGTGTTTTGTCTCAAAATAAGAAACGTTTTTAGTAAGCTTATATTGGATCTTCTACCTGTTGTTCTTAACAGAACTGGTAATCCACATTGTGACATGTTTAGAGCACTGGTAATCTGTATACAGTTATCTTAAAAACTGTGTAACGGGGTGATTCAATCCAGTGTTGCTCTGAAAAACAGAACAAAACTAAGACAAATTACCTGATCCTGGATACTGCAAAATGGGATTTCCAAATCCAGATCTTGTTCCGGATCAGGTTAAACCTTCTGAATAACTGGCCCAATGTGACTGAACAAGGACAGCTGACTGGACAAGCCACCTTCCATTATATTAACTAATACCAAAATGAGACTGTTTTACAATTCTATAGTCAAATTAATTTCATATTGTTTCCTTTTTATTAGGAAAAAGCAGATGCTAAATATCTCCTTTTGTAAACTGTTCTTCACAGACAGGGGCAATATGAACACATTCTCACGAAGGAAGTATTGGAATACTGTACTCATTCATCATGTTATCGACAAACTAACTTATTTTTATGATATTGGGCAGGAAAAAAATTGCTCACACTTCTGTCAAGATCAATCCAAGGTCCAAACTCTGGTTTATCTGTTTTTAATTGGACCTTGAAAGGCTAATGCTTTATCCTCTGCTTTTTAGGTCAGGCCAGACTGCAATGTTAAAAATGCAAAAATAGTTATCACCAAAGTTGTGTCATAAGTTGATTTTATATGAATGCAGAGTCAGTGACCATTGCTAAGGTGGCACAAAGAACTTTAGAGGATATCACGCGGATCTTTATCTTTTTAATGCGCAAACATTAAAATAAAGACACTAAGCAAGTTTCATTTTGACTGTTTTATGTTTGTAACACTTGTCCAAAGAACAAGTATTTAACACTCTGATGCATGAATTATGAAAGTCACTTTTAGGATTTTGCCCTTTAGGATTTTTACCTTTAGTGATTTTATTTGTCTTCAGGCATGAAAAAAAGTTAATATCTGTAACCGTGCATTCAGCATAAAACAGTGTGAACTTAATGTAAATATGACTTTTTTTGGTTTGACTTCTTTTTTTTCCTTTATTCTTTGGTAATTTCATGAATAGTCTTTTATTAATGTTTTGCAAAACTTTTTAACTCTCTTTCATCCATTTTAACACTGACTAATGTATAGTTTATAAGATTTTTCACCCTCAAATGTTTGTAAAATGTTCAAAAATATATATGTTTAGAAAAAAAAATCGAAATATTTTTTCAGGCCCTACGAAGAATAAAAATATCCTGACACAGGCTAATATGAATTTCCACCACATGAACCATTGAATTTAGGAGTAAATAACTTTTAAATAGGCGTCCACTGTAGTGACCACTATGCACCACAGGGTTAAAGTCAACACTATAATTGCTTATCTTGAGTTAATGGTTGATTAGGACTACAGATTAACAAAGCTGAATAAAAAGGTGTTTTGTAGTATGGTTTTGTGGATCCATTGTGTCTGGTGTTGCAGGAAATTAGCAGCATCAGAAACCATCAGTACCCAAAGTGTTTGTCGCTCATTAACATTTTTGTGGCCTCGTTATTGCAAATCTGAATGCTCTCAATCAGCTTGAGAGTTCACTTGTTCACATATTTTCTTCCGGTGGGTTAAAGTTCTTAGAAGTCAGGTCTCACGTTTCGTCACAGATAAAATCCTCCTTGTTGGACTGAGGGAGAATGTCAGAATGCAAACATGATTTGTAAATACAGTTGAATGTGACCTCATGGTTTACAGATGAGGACTATGCAGATTATCAGATAAATAATAAAGGCTCACCTCATACACAAGTTGAGATCACGGTTTGTGTCAAAACACAGGCATTTTCTTTGAACACACTCTTTTAGGTCATTTCCTGAAAACTGCACTGGCTTTCTCTCTCTCTTTTTTTTTCTTTTATTTCTCTTTTTTTTGTGAATTTATCAATTTAGTATCTATGAAGAAATATCAACAGGGTACAGTTCATCCTTAATTGAGTCCAATGAATTCCTTTTTTTGAGGGGAAACAAACAGTAAAACAACTGTATAACTGTTGTGTACCTAGAGTTGCTTTGTGTTATGGCAGAGTTAAAGTACACTGGAGAGACTTCACTGTGGGGCTGGTTTTCTCTCACTGATTTTCTCCTTTTGCACACATGTATCTCTTTGTCAGGGAAATAGTTATGTGCATTAAATAAGCATTTTGTTCTCAAAGTTGGAAACAGAAAAAAATCGACTATGAAGATTCAATCCAAGGAAAGAATACCAGTTAACCTGTGACATGGCCAAGGCTGGATCACTAATAAGGAGGAGTAAATCCTCGTCTGGACAGAAGAACAACTGAGGCTCAAATGGCTGAAAAAGTCAACGCTGGACCTGAATTTGAGTCAAACATTGAAGTGATTTCTTGCTTTTTTAAAAAAATTTTTAAATAAAAATACCCACTTGGAACAAAAGTTATTATTTTCTGATGCATTAGTGGAACTAACAGTGTCATTTATGCTCATTTTATATCACCATAACAGGAACTTGAAAGAAGCATCTTTCATTTCTACACACATCGTAACATCCAGCAGCACGTCTTGAAAACTGCGCTGACTGTACAAAGATTTGCGAGAACAGAGATTATCATCCAAGTATGCTTTTTTCTAACTTTTTTCTTTTTGACGTGAAGTCCTGTTTTGATTGATTGATTGATTGATAGGCCATCAAAACTGACTGGTGGTGTAGTCCTGGCATTTCTATGGGCCTGATCTCAAGTCTTGATCTGCATGTACAGCGTTTGTTTTGCTTTTCCTTTTAATACTTTCTCAGGCTTATTGTGCTTAAAGCTTAGCTGGGGAAGGTTTTTCATGCTTTTCTTTCATCTCAGCTGCCCTTCTTTGTAACATTTACAAGTGATTCAAAATGCAGCTGCTGAGCCAACGGCTCAGTTGTCTACAGGGTTTCATGTCATACCCATCCTCATGTCTTTGCACATGCTTCAGACTTCCATTGTAATCCTGTACGTAGCAAATGTGATGACACAGATCTTTGAATGATACAGCAGATCTGATGAAGCCATAAAAACTCCTGCTGGACTCTGAGGTCCCTTGATCAAAGTTTGCTGGTGGTTCTTTAGACCAGACCTACACCTAACGAAAATCGTGCTACTCAGGCCATAGCTCCCAAATGTTCATGAAAATCATCTTAAGCTCTATTTGTGCACACTTGCCATTGTTTGATTTAGCAGCACAACACCTAATTCAAACAAAGAAGATTTCTGTGTTGAATCTCTGCCTCATGATTGTTGCTGGCATGTCTGTGACTCTAGCGGCATCTGTCTGCAATTACAAAAACAACACAACTTCTGCATGCAGTTCTGCCTCAGGCCACCAAGTGGCAGTGTGGAGATATTAATAATGTGAGCATCGTCTTTTTCAACACAATCATCTTTTCTTCATATAGTATCTTTTGCACAAATAAAATGAATATGAATATATATATATATATACACATCAGTATCAGTATATTTATGTGTTTTTTTTTTTTTTTTTATACAGACATACAACATACAGACAACCACAGTGAAATACAAATATAAAAGTCAATGGGGAACTTTCGTGGTAGTCCACAAAAGAACTCTAGGTTGCATAATAGTCTCTAGGTCTTTAGTTTATATCATACTTGAGCTTTTCCAAGGGTATAAAGGAAAGCACCCCCTTCAACCACTGTAGACCTGATGCTTTACAGTCAGTTTACAAATATTTATCAAACACATACAAATCAGAAAAATAAAACACATAAAGACCAAAAACTTATTTGAACGAAATATTTCACAGTAGAGGCTTATGCACACCACTAAAATGTATTTATTAACACAGTCTAAAAGTTAATTACATTATAATAATACTATTTTGGATTATTTGCAGCTTCTTGGGAGGACTAGAAAGGACAGCTTTACAATAACTAGCCCACTAGTAATGTTATTGTCATTATTTTTAAATAAAGGTTCAGGGTGGGCCTGGGACCATTAGGCCCCTGGCGCCGCCCCTGGCAGGTACCCTTCCATATTCACACCGTTTTCAAAGCAACTATTCTTTTGGATGCTACAGTTTTGTTTGGGTGGTGGTGGTGGTGGGGGGAGCGAGCAAGTAAAAAAAAATCAACACTACTGGGGGCACACTCATGGCAAAATTATAACTATTTTTCTTTAATTTTCATCCAAATGTGATTAAATAACTTGAGTTAAGTCATCATTTAAATCTGGTTGTGTCTAATTTTCATTGTCTATAGAACAAAATGTGAAATTCTACTATTAATTGAAACATTTAGGCATTTAGGATACTCAAAATTCAATACTTGATAAATTATTGTAGAAATATTTACAAAAGTAGAGGTTCAATTTGATGTTAAACTTTGCAAACAGAGAATGTTTGGTCTGTTTTTCACAAATTTGACTGTGATAATGGAGCCATATTTACTTACCAAACAGCAATATATTCTCAAAGGCAGCCTCCTTTTATACACATCAGATACATTTTGTAGATTTAGCCTTTTTTGTTTGTTTGTCAGTTTTTGGCCTGTTGGTGTGTTACCACAGCAAGGGAGGCTTATTTCTGGCATTGCTCTTTTGAGAGTCACAGTCTGAAAAGTTAAGGAACCTGAGGCCTGAATAGAATAAAATAACTCTGACTGATCAAAACTCCAACTCAATTTAAGACATACCAAACCAACCAGGCTGGTCTTGGGGGGTGGGGGTGGGGGGGCCCCAGATATTAGAACAGCCTCAAGATTGACTGAACCCCAACCATCCCTGAGTAAAGCAGAGCAACACCATGTCCTGCAATCCAGACACCGACAGCAGAGGTAGTAGTTCTGATTTTTTAACCCTTTATAGCTAAACATATCATATTTGATACATGATATTTGATATTTGATGAGTTCAAAGACCTCTTTCTCATCAACATGATAAAAGTTTGTTTAAAACCTGTTAAAAATGTTTCTAAAAACATATTCTCCCACCTTTGGGATTATCATATCACTACAGTCAGCTGAAGTTGTATTTTGGCTTTTTTCAAAATGTCTGCTCTCAGGAAATCATTCACTCACACTTTTTCAGGAAAATCATTGCTTGATTTTCAAGAAGTTGCAGTAAGAATAACATTGTAAATAACTAAAAGAAAAGTGTTTTCTGTATGAAATGCATGCATATTTACTAAAAAACTTAAATAAAATAGATAAAATAGTACACAAAGCTGCCAAGAGTGTCAAATGTGACACAAGAAATATGTCATGAATGAAATGATAAAACAATTTTTTGTGGATTTTGTTAAAAGGGTTTATAAACATCTCAGTTCCAAAAACTTTGAATAGGTGAGGCTTTACAGGGTTGAGCAGATGTCAGGTTTCTAATTTGCATAAACAACTGGTCACATTTTTTTCTTAAAGATCCGTCTTTATTTAAGTCCTTTTTACCTTTCAGTGTAAAACAATAACTGAGAGTCTGAATGAAAACAACAACACTCAAAGACAGAAACAAATAACCACATTTGTTAAAGTAAGTGTAAAAATATTTCGGTTTATAAAGATAGATTTAAAAAATGACAAAAATAAAAAGTTCGGTTTCTACTGATCAATTTGACAATAAAGATACCAACCCAAACCTTCTCACTTTGAACTCACCAAGCAGATAAATCTTTGTGGACTGTCGGCTCTTTCTTCCACACCTGACCTACCCGTCACGTGCTCACCCCCCAGAGGTAAACGTGTGTTTAATGTGATGCAGCGATGGTTCAGGCTGTTCCTGTTTCACATAAACTGAATCATCTGCTTATGACAGCAAACAGCTGGGACTCAAACACACACACACACACACACACACACTGAGCTGCTGTGGTCCATGTGAGGACTCAGACTGACCCTTTAATGCTGAAACTTCCTAGAAAGCTCTCAATTCTTTCTGAAAAGTGGATTCTCCCCGACCCTGTTTACACTTGGTGTTCATCCTGGTCTTCAGATCCTAATCAAAGAGGGTTTAAATCAGCTTTTAGTGACGTCCAGGATGAGGTGTGAGAGCCCTACTCACACCACGCAGAGGTCTGGGACACATTAGAGCCAGTGTTTTAAGAGGTGTAAACAGAAATCTGTCCCCATGCTGTCTTCAGAAGAGCATTGTTAGAGCAGGATGAGGTGTTCAATCTTGTATCAGCAGGAAACAATTAGAAATAAAGGAGATGGATTTCTGGTTTGGCTTAGAGATCAAAACTTACGCCCCGTCATATGAGGGACAAATTGCCCAATCCTCAAACCTCACTCATAACCCCCCACATTTCCTCTCTCCCCTCGGTTGAAAACTGGATAAAATAAAAGAGGAATGTTTAAGACCAATTTTTAATCTTAATAACCATTTAAAGAGGGGATATTCTGAGTTCTTTAAAGTCTTTTTTCTGTCCCTCTGGTGCTTCTATTGTATCTCTACATGATTTATAGATAAAAAAAATCTCCATTTCTCTCTCACTGATGTCTTAGAAACTCTTATTTCAGTCTTTGTCTGAAGAAGTTTCAGCTGCTGTCTCTTTAAGGCTCCCCACTCTATAAATCCCCTTCCCTCTGATTGGACAGTTATCTGGAGGCCTATCAGAAGCAGAGCTATAGGTTAACCTTGGTGTTTGAGGCCCATATTTTCAATGTGACATAAACCATTTTGTAGATTCTTGGGTATTGACTTCATCATTTCAGTGAGTATCGTCACGATCTTGTGAAGATCTCATTAAGACCTCAGGGGGATTGTGTACTTTTTTTTTTTTTAGAGCAGGGTGTGTTTTTCATATTAGTTTACAGACATATTTTGGTATCCCTGCAACATGTGACTATGTAGAGGTTTGAAAATTTGCACACGCTCAGAATAAACATCCAGCATTGTTACTTTATACCCACACCAACAACATAAAAAAGCAGAATACCCCCTCTTTAAGCTGAATAATTTCTTCTCTAGCTTTGACTTGTATCAGCAGTTCTTGGATGGGTAAGAAATGAAAGCTCAGTCATTTATTTTTAAATAGCATCCTCTATCTAAAAATAGCCTTGATGTAGCGACTGATTCAGGTCTGTCAGAAGATTTTTACACCTACACTGAGAGAAGGCATCTAGATTTATCCGCAACTGTTTTCACAAGAGGAGGAAGAGGAGGAGGTGGAGGAGGAGTCAGTCCCTCGGGTTTAAACTCCCGACAGAGAGAGAGAGAGAGAAAGTCAGAGTGAGCCGAGACAGAGAAGAGAGAACATCAGCACAGAACCATAAGAGCTGACAGAACAAACCGGACTGAGCCCTTTCTCCTGCAGACGGCTGAGCTGTGAGTTTCAAGATTTAGACTTCCATTAAATGTTTATTAAGCCTGACAGACGAACAGACAGTCACACACACAGTCACACACACTCACAGACAGACAGGTAGGCAAACAGACATGTCAACAGAGTCAGTCATCTTGGACGGCTCAGTATATTTGTAAATGTGTTAAAGTCTGTTTCACATGAAGATAAAACTCACAGCATGTTTTCAAACAGCAGGTTCACTCCTGTTTTCACACATCAGTTCTTGCTTTTTTCTATTTTATACCACATTTTTATGAGCTCTATCATATTTTAAGGGTCATATTTTTTTTCTGATTGGAGAACAGGGGGGTTGTTTTAACATCTCATGCACTGCTCTCTGTTAAATCCAAGAGGAAGGCCATCAGAGGAAGAAAAGATGAAACTAACAGGATGTCAGCACTGAAAGTACAGAATGTGTCATTATGAGTCAGATGGATGTTAAAGGTTTGAGCAGTAAGAATAGAAAGTCTGTTTAATATTCTTTATATATGGAAAATTGAATTAAGTTAAATTCACCGAGACCTTTTTAATGGATTTATTTTGTATTTCATAGCTGAAACTGTTTTCAGTTGGCAGCTTAAACTCGATGCATGACGAGTGCAGAGTTTAGTCTCTCAGGGGGGTCAGAGGTCAGACGTCAGGCCGTGTTTGGTTGGTAAATCTTCTCTTTGAACCGAAGCATCTGATTAAAGGTTAGCTGTTAGCCGTTAGCTGTTAGCCAGATGCCCAGATGTGGTTTCTGCAGCAGCTGGATGCTGATTGGCTGTCGTCACTGAGCTGTAATTAAAGACTCAGATTAGAGAGTAAGAGTGTGTGTGTGTGTGTGTGTGTGTGTGTGTGTGTGTGTGTGTGTGTGTGGGTGTGTGAGTGTGTGCGAGTGTGTGGTCCTGTTTGCCTATATTTGTGAGGACTTTCCCCTCTTTAAAGACCGTTTGAAGATCTGAGGATTAAAGAGTGTTTGCATGTGTGTATGTGTGAGTATCTGTGTGTGTGTGTGTGTGCAACAGACAGTGTTTATATCCATGACTCAGGCGGTTTCTCATCAGTTTAATCATATCTCCTATGTCCAGTTAAAATAAATATCATCCTTATGCTAACGACAGAGTGATACTTACATAGGCCCTGAAGGGACATTTTTAATGGCTGAATCTTTTACAGCTTTTCTAGAAAACTTCTGAAAATTTCTGGGAAACTTTTACAAGATCTAACTTTATAAGATTGCACAAATGTTTTTTATTTACGTGATTTCCGAGAAGTGAATGTAAGTCACAGCTGTCTGTAAATGTTGGCCAATATAGTTATTCAAGCATGGAGGACGTCTTTGACTCATTAAAATCAGACGTTAGATCACAGCTCATTCAGCAGTGTGAGAGAAATGGTGTAACAGAGTTTCAAAATGAAAGAAGAGGAAATGAGAGTGAGAAAAATACAAGAAATGAATTCATTGCAAACAACAATTCAAGTGATGTACTCTGTTCATGAGCGGATCAAAACATGTAAACTTCCCTCTCCATCCATCCCATAATGTTCTCAGTGGGATTTAGATCAGAGGAACACGCAGGATGCTCCAAAAGAGTGAAATTATTCCTCTTGAAGAAGAAGAAGTCCTTTGTATCAAACAAGTTTGTCATGATCTTCTTCATGGGATCTGACAGAGTTTTATCCTACTTGAGATAAGATGTATTAAGATGTAAAGTGTCCTATTATTAGTCAAATGTTTTCAGCAGTTTTACAGGATCCTGCTGAAATTGTATATACTAATAAATATACCCTCAATTTTTCTAAATCTAAAAAAAAAAAAAAAATTTGATTTATTTTTTTAGGAGCACTCAGGTTTTGTAGGATCCTTATATGTGAAATTAGTTTCATAAAATTGTTTTATGGGGTCTAGATGAGGTTTTATCAGGTGTGTGCCTAAGTTTCTTGAGATCCTCTGTAAGTTTTAATGTGAAAGTGTATCAGGATGTGCTCCAGTTTACAAGATCTTGTATGTTGTTGGATCTACCCAAAACAGAAAAAAAAAAAAAATGTAAAGCTGCAAGCAGCAATAAACAGGCCCTCGTGCCCGAGTGGCTGTTGGAGCATGTTGCAGCTGTCGCATGTGCAGAAGTTGAGATTGTCACAGTCCATTGATAACTTTTGATCATCACTGTGTGTTCTATACCTTGAACTGTTTGCAGAAGATCTGAAAAAAACTTCAGGACATGTTTTTTAAAATACGTACCCTGCTTGTGCTAAAATTCCAGATTTGATGTGAAATTTCAGAACTCTTGATCAGAATTTCACCATAACAAAATAAATTTTTGTGTAGTCTTGGCATGATAGATGTGCACAAAAATGTCATACAAATTGGAGTATCCAAAAAAAGGTCATCATTTTTGGCAGCCTCATGTGGCCACGCCCGTAGAGTTTAAAACAATCCTTTGATAACTTTTTGTGTCAATGTGTCTAGTATAAACACGAGCAATTTGAAGATGATCATAAAAAAACGGTGGGACAAGTTTGCTCAAATACGTGTGCTATAAATTGTCATAATCCAATATTTAGGTCAAGTATTCTAACTTCCTGTTCAGAATTCAAGTGAGTTTTTTGGAAGGTGTAGGCTTGATAGTTAAGCACAAAAAAAAATCAAACTTGTAGGTCAAAGTGGGGCTACAGTTTTTAGACAATGCTAAATGGTAGCTAGAATGCTACCATTTTTTGAGCACCAGAATCATACATTTTTTTGCATTCCTTTAGGGGAGTAGGACATAGTTTGGTCACGTTTATCTCAAGCTGAAGGCACAAGATGGGGGTCAAAGGCGTACAAAGAAAGTAATAATCCTTTTGGTTTTAAGATGGCCTTCACTGACCCTGCGGTCGTTGCTTGGGCCCTTAATATCTTGCAAAAATTTTGAGACAATAGAAAGTTTTCCAAGGAGTATGTTGAAATTTCAACTCTAAAGTTTTCATCCTGTCAAGTAAATATGATTTACTTTTTTCCTTGACATTTCCCAAACATTAGACAAAGTTTCTCCAATAAGTTTTCTAAAATGATGTTCACAAATGTTTATTCAAATTTCTTTGAGCTGCCAAAGATGTTTTGCAAATTTGTCTAAGGACTCAGCTGAAAGGTGGAGTCTGCAAGATTGATGTTTATTAACATAACATCCAAACTGGTCTCCTCCTCTGTGGCTTAGTGCCAGCAGCAGCGTAGCCCCCTGCCTCTGATCATAGATACTACCTGTAGGTACATGAACACACTCAGCAGCTTGAGGAGCACCTGCAGCATCACCTTTCTACGTGGGGGAGACTCAAGAGTTGTACACCTGACTTCCTGCAGGTAAATGAGGTATCCTGCAAACATTGTGCCATTCTTTCCTCATGTGTTACGGCCGCTATTGGAGCTGCTCAGGTTAGCTTCTCCCACTCGCTATCATCAACACACAAAGTCACTTGTGCACTGGACCCTCTGTGATTGGCTGGTTACCACCCATAACCGCATCTATGCCCCGCCCGGGAATATCCCAAATCAACTAAAACATCAAAATACAGGCAGAGGTGGCAGAGGAGGAGTTAAGGCAGACACAGACACTGACACAGAAAAATCCTGCAGACCCTATCTTTAACTTTCTCAGCTTTTCTCATAAGTCTATCAGGTTCCTGAAAGCGTCTCTGGGCATCCACAATTTTTTTTTAGAGGAGTTTAGGTTTCTCAAATGTGAACAAAGTTTTCTTAGGATTTTGCAAAGGATATTTTGAGATAATAGAAAGTTTTCATTGAAGATCTGTCAAAAAGTGTCTAAGCATCACTCAGTCATTTCTCAGAAAGTTTATCCTTGGTCTTGCAAACATTTCTTGGAATATTTCTCAATATTTTATTAGATATTATTACTCAGGATTTAAGATAAGTTTTCCTGGCTTATTAATGCTCTTTCTAAGAATCTCGCAAAAGTTTCTCTCTCCAATTTTGAGAAGAGTTTCTTTCCATGTCCTTACATGCATCTGACAGATGTAATTCATAAGTTTTATAAGGATAAGTTTTTAGATGTTCATTTAGTTATTTCATAAACTTTATGTGGTTTTAGGTTAGAATTTAACAACATATATAATAATCTTTGCCAAAACACATTTTCAGAGAAAAAAGAGACTGTAAAACGTTCTTTTTCTCTCATGTTCTCTCAGAAAAGGGGGAGGACAAAGGGGGAGCATAGAGGAGGAGGAAAGAGGGGAGTATTATAAAAGAAAGGTTACTGCAGTTCAAGTTGACCGTGTTTATACCAGCGACAGTCTGGGAATGTGTTCAGCTGTAGAGGAGAGTGAAAAACAGAGGAGACAAAAAGCCTTAAATCTGTCTGTCCATTGTGACCTCTGACCTCTGCTGCAGCCCCCTGTTTACACGTGAGGACGCTTAGTCCACAGACTGTCCATGTGTTCATGTTTGAGCGACTGTGCGTCAGTGCTCAGGGTCCAAACAGCCCACCATGTGCTTGTTTTGTGTTTATGAGACAGGAATGACAAACAGAGCGGAGCTTCCTGAGAGTGGGCACAGTCACCCAGGAGGTTTAGATCCTCCGTCTGTGAACCTGAAACATTTTTATTTAAATTAACCAGTATTCAGAGCTCATCTTTCTCCAAGAAAGAGTACATGGAGGTGATTTAGCCTGTGGCCTTGAGTTGAAAAGCCTTTTCCCAGAATCCTTTGGTTAAACAAACTGTATCTTGTTGACAATAGTTTCATCTGTCATCAAGCTGAGAGTGGAGCTCTGCTTTCTTCTGGTCACTGTAAAACACCGGGATCAAATGTATGCTAACAGTTTCAAGCTCTGACTCTGTCTGTGAGTTGTCAGTTTTTGGACGTGGCCACCATGAGGGCACCCACTGGTTTGTGGGTAACACTATGAATCTTTCATTTCTATCTTGTTATCATTATCATTTTTAGAGGAGTATTTTAAAAAGAGCTTTAGCATATCCTAAAGATTCTCAATGGGGTTAAGGTCTGGACTCTGTGGTAGCCAATCCATGTGTGTGCCCCCTGGGCTTGTACAGTAGGCACTTGGCATACTAAGGTCTTTCTGATGCGCCCATCACTCTGAAAAAGGGTAAATCTGGACTCTTCAGACCACATGACCTTCTTCCATTCCTCCAGAGTCCACTCTTAAACTCCCTAGCAAACTGAAGCCTTTTTTTTCCCAGTTAGCCTTACTGATTAGCCATTTTTTTAAGGCTACACAGAAGTTCAATCCCAATCCCTTGAGTTACCTTTGCATCGTACATGTGGAAATGCTCTTCCTTTCACTATTAAACATACTCCTGAGTTCTACTGTTTCTTTTTTTTTTTTGTTTTGATTTGGCCAAACAATCATTCGGGAGTTTTTTTCTGACCACATTTCTTCCTGAAAGACAATGGTTTCCCACCAATACTCCAGTTTTTAATAATGTGTCGGACAGTTCTTAATCAGGTTTAAGAAGTTTCTGTAATCTCCTTAGATTTGACCTTTGTTATACAGACTAACAACTTTTCCACGACCACAGGATGTGTCTTTCCCATTGGTTGTTAAAGAAATAAGAAGTTACTCATTGCATCAGCTGGTGAATAAAGTGAATCTTGAGTCTTGAATGAGGTTAGTCCTTGAGTGATTGACTCAGGTGCGAGTCCAACCTGCAGCACCTGTCCCTCATGTACCTCCTCACTTATTCTACTGTCTCATTCTCTCTGAGTAAAAGCAGAAAGGTCCTAAAGAAGATAGTCCAGTTTCATCCATAGCGAACAGTCAACAGTGGGAACAATACAGCGTGAAGCTCCACCGTCACAGCAGTTTGGCCTTAATACTGTCTCAGCTGACCCAGGATGTTTACCAGTGTTTGTCTCCTCTGCATGTTTCAGGTCCACATGTCCTGTCTCAGGATGACTTCCTGTCTGCTGTCCCTCCTCTTCCTCGTCTCTTTGATGTCAGGCGCCATCGCTCAACCTGCCGGATGCAAGATTCGTATCACAGACAGGGGGCTGGACATGTGTAAGAACATAAACTGGACACCATGTAGTTCCATAAATTCAAAATGTGACCTAAATTTAAACTTTTATTTGTAATTGTATATTCATTGAATTTTTGTATATAAAGGTCAGACACAACTTAGATCACACAAATACAATAGAAAGCAGGAAAACCAGACATAACTAAACAGAGTTAACAATCAGACACAGTACAATTCAGAAGAAATTAATATTGTAAAACTAAGTAAATAAAAAAGAAAAAAAAAATGGGGGGGGGGCAGTGAGAACTACTTATATGGCTGCAGCCTTTTCATGATTCAAGTGACCTAGACAGCTGTTTCACATAGAGGAGAAAAAGTTACCAACTCATATCAAACTTTTTAGTGGATCCCTGCAGTGTTTATCTTATATTTTCTATTTTAAGAGCAAACCTAACCTCGCAGACCTGCAGATTGCAAGTAGGAGGACAATCACACTTCCAATTTGTAAGAATGAGACGCCTCACCAGAAGGGCTGAGTAGACCATGAAACTTAACTGAACCTTTGCTAGAGTAACTTATCCCGATAACACAGCAAAAAGACCAAGCAAAAGACACGGTTCAAGTATTTTACCTGTGATCTTTGAGAAGACATCAGATAAAGCTGACCAGTAGGACGCCAGGCTTAGACATGACCACACTGTAAAAACTGAAATCAAAGCAAGTCATGATGTCTTATTTTTTGGTAAAAATTGTCTTATGATTCTTGATATGAGCTACATTTAACTGATAAGTCCAGGGAAATGTCTTGTTTTAAGTTATTCAAGGACAAAAATGAGGTTTGAATTGCTTCTAACAAGTCAAAAAAAAATCTGCCAATGGGATAAGGAAAATTCACACAAAAAGTTTCTTGAAATAGGAAAGATGTCTTAATACAAGAAACTTTTTCTTATCCCATTGGCAATTTTTTGTTGGACTTGTTACAAGCAATACAGACCTCCAGTACTCCACATATGAAGAGTTAATCTTGTTTCATGTGTGTTCAAGATTAGGAGTTTTATCCTTGTTAATACTTAAATCTAGCATTAAACTTTCAAAATTCTAATTTAATAGTCAAGATTAAAACTACTTCAATTTCCTTTGTAAATTTTAATATGCACAATAAGTGTAATCCAGATTAAAAGGGGAATTAAGACTTAATGTGTTCATGATTAAGGGTATGATTCCCATGTAATGTCATTAGTATTGTTTCTATAATCCAGATTCAAACAAGTAAACCAAGATTAACCCTTGATACCTGATTTGAATATGTGATGAATTGTTCTGGTTGTGTTTTCAGTGAAGTTTGAGACTCAGAAGTTTGTAGCAGAGGAGCTCAGTAACATCAGCATGCCTGAGATGAAGGGGAAAGAGGGACGTTTCCAGTACACCATCACTGAGTATGAAAACCACGACCATTAAAAACACACCACTTTACCTTCACCCTAAATATTCCATGTGTGTTAACTCCCTCTCTGTTTGTGCTCAGTGTGAAGATCGTGGAGCTGAACCTGACTCACGCTGACCTGCAGTTCATCCCTGATGTGGGTTTGATGTTTGATGTCCAGAACTCTTCCATCACTCTGTCCTTCAACCGACGGATCCTCTACTGGTTCTTGTAAGCTAACCCTGGATTCTTATAGTTCTCTAACTCTTCCTCGACATATTTCAATGTGAAAACGAGGTGTTTCTGTCTCAGTTACGACACGGGAAACATCAACGCGTCGGCTGAGGGGGTGAACATCAACACGGTCCTGAACCTGATCAGAGACGACGCAGGTCGGATGAAGATCAATAACATCACCTGTGACGCCAACATTGCCAAAATGAGGGCCAAGTTCAGTGGGACGCTCGGGTAAATACTCTAACCCATGCTACCTGCTTCAATCTATGACTCTTCTATTCTAATCTATGTGACTCCACCATCAGCCAAACAGAAGCTGTTATTCAAACACACTTGTTCTTATTTTCCAGGAGGGTTTATGATTTTCTGAGCAACTTCTTGACATCAGGGATGCGCTTCATCCTCAATCAGCAGGTGAGTGAGAGTCAGCTGTGTTACCCCTCTTTAATCTGTCTGTCTCTCTTCATGTTTGTCTCACTTATTTTCCTGTCCATGGTTAAAACACATTTCTCTCTCTCTCTCTCTCTCTCTCTCTCTCTCTCTCTCTCTCTCTCTCTCTGTCTCTCCCACAGATCTGTCCCTCTCTGGACCACGCCGCTCTGGTTCTTGTGAACCAGATGTTGGACACGATCCCTGTGAGGGCGGATGTGGATGAATTCATCGGGATTGATTACGCTCTGCTTGATGATCCGGTGGTGACGTCCAGGAGCCTCGACATGTCCTTCAGGGTCAGTCTCTGCTGTTTGAGATACCAGTGTGGTGTTAACTGAATCTAATGGTGTGTGTTTTGTGTCTTTAGGGAATGTTTTATGACCTGTTACACCCCAACGAAACATTGGTGAACGACGCTGTGGATCCGGTCATCAAGGAGTACGACAGGATGGTGTACTTGGCTCTGTCCGAGTACTTCTTTGACAGCGGGATGTTTTCTTACTACAAAGCAGGAGTCTTCCAGATTCACATTGTCAATGAGAAGGTCAGAACCACAGATGGACGTGACTCAGACTCACCAGACTTCTGAAAACCGTTATAGACAACAAAACCATTCTGAAAACATCCACAGTGTCAACATACAACTGAAAAATACCCTGAAAGCCCCCAAAGACCTGAAAACTAGAACTACCGACCATTATAGACGACAAACCAAAGACTAAAGATTTACCAGACTCCTATTGGCACCACAGACCTTCCATACCACCAAAGACAACTCATCCTCCAAGTACACATTCAACCTAATACAGACTCTTTAGTACATCCACATCTTTCGCCCCCGGAACCAAATAAAGTGACTTTATCTGATTCTCTGTTTTTGTTGTCTCATCCCTTAGATGTCCAAAGACCTGGAGATGCTGCTGAGAACCACCTACTTTGGAACTTTGATGATGCTGGTGAGCAGACACTCAGTACAGACCTGTTCTAAAGACTATTAATGTCTTGAATTGAAGCTAATATTGAACACCTTGAGCCTGTATTCCTTCCAGTGTCCAGCAGGGGGAGAGCAAAAAGAGATCTGGTCGGTGAGAAAATGTGTAGACAACTACACTGTAAAAATTTTCCGTGTGAAAAAAGTAATCAACTATCAGTAAAATAAACAGTTTTTTACTCTGACAGAAATGTTCAGTATTTTACTGTTCACCACCTTGTGACCATGAGTGAGGAGGGCACGCAGTGGACATGAGAGCCTGCTGTACATGGATGTATCATGTAGGTTACACAGACTGTCTTTGCCATTGCAGGCAGTTTGGACCAGTTATCGACGACAAAGACTAAGTGAAAGGATATCATTGAATAATGGCAACTTTTTCTGTAGAACCCCACATGAAAGGTCTCCTGACTATATTGTATAAGCAGTACATAGGAGTACTTCATATGACTGTAATTTGTGGGGGGATACGAAGATACAGTGTACGGGGCTTAATCTGTCTCTAAAACAGCTGTTAAGAAGGAACAAAGACCACAAGGTTGTCAAATCAATTAGTGGGGAGGCTAAAAGCCCACCCCTTGAACCAGCAATTTCAACATGCCCCCCACCACTGGCTTCATTACACTGTTCAGGGAACAGAGAGGTAACATCACAGAGACTTTTCTCATATACTGTACAGTCTATGGAAAACAAACAAACATACCTCTCATCTCTGTGAGCTAACAAGTTCCTCCCATCCAATCAGCAGGTGTCATCCAACACAACCCACAGACATGGGTTCCTGAACATTAACAACTGTGATCTTCTCACTTGAGCTCTGTAGATCTCTATGCACACAGAAACTCATCTTAACAGTAAAACACGTCAAAAACCACCCAATATTAATTTTATTTATTGCATCTGGAGCACCTGGCCCTTACATGGTTGCTGAAAACACTTATGAAAAATGAAGTTGATGACCCTTGATTTATAGTCTTTACTTTCTCTCTACTTTCAGCCAACCAGCTCATCTATATATATCTCCTCTCTAACCTAAAAGAAAACAGTAAAACCAAAACATCAGCCTTAAGGTGAAGGGTGAAGTCATGGTTTCCACTTCTGTATCCAGTCTAGGCCCGTTAGCAAAGATAATTACCTGTTTAGTTTGGCTAAAAATATAAAATTATAGGCTTTTTTACAGTCTAATGTTGATGACGAGCTTCAACCATGGGCCTGAACAAAGTGTATGTTCTCACTGTGTGTTCCTGGTCTTGGCAGAAATGCTTAAAGCTCCTGTGAGGATTTTTTCAAGTCAGGTTTTTGTGTTGATTTTGTGTTGAAGGCAGTCATGTTTCTTTATTGATGTTCTGCCTCAAATATCATCTTGTGTGGGATCATCTGAAGAGAAAATCATTGAGTATCAGACATAATATAAAAATTTCAATAGTGCACTGATCTTTGCCTGATACCTGCCCCTGCAGTGATTTGGGCCAAATAATTAGTCCGGTCCTTGATGGCCACTTTCGCTTTTGTAGGTCATTGAGAACCACCAGTGGTGATTTTAGTCAGTTACATAACTTACCAAACAAAAAAAAGAAAATCCCACACAGGAGCTTTAATGACGTGTACTGTTGAATTACATCATAACCTTCTAGTAAAACAACTAAAACTGTGATCAAACTGTATGTTTTAACCTTTCTTGTGGGTGATGGAATCAGATTTAAAGCTGCAGTACTCTAAAGTAGGGTGACCATACTCTAAAACCCCCAAAAAGAACCCCCTCCCCAGCCTCTAAGAGATCCTACAAAAATATCCAAAGAGTCTCAAAGATGACAAAGAAGCTTTATAACCCATACATTTATTTAAAGCAATCCTTTTCTGTTTGAAATAAAAATATTCTACAATGTAAGCATAAATTATGTATGGAAGTCCATTTCCAACAGCCAAAAATATTAAGATGGATAACTGGCTTGGTTATTTATTTATTTATTTATTTATTTATTTTGTTCATTAAAGTCAAAATTTTGACTTTTAATCTCAAATTTTAACTTTAAATCACATGATTTGAATTTGAATTTACCAGTGAAAGCCCCTTGTGACACAGCATCTCATTTTCAAATACCACAAATACAAAAAACATAAAAACACAGCAAACAGTGACAAATAAAAATAGACAAATAAAGATTATCACCACCTTCACATCCAAGTCCACTCAGTTACTTAAACGTGATAAATTCAGTATGTTTAACTTTGTTTAGGTACATACACATATATACAAACATAGATAGACATGGTTTTGACTTATCTCAGAATTTTGACCCTGTTTTCCTCAGAATGTTGACCTTTATCTGAAATTTTCAACTTTTAATCACAGAATTTTGACTCTTCATCACAGAATTTTGACTTTATATCTCTAATGTTTGACTATGGGCCCAAAATATTCCTCAACAAAACCATTTTCTCATTTTATTTTTTTATCTGGCAGAAATGGGCTTCCATAATAATAATGCCCCACTACATGCTTAATAAAAAGAAAAAAATCTTTTCATGGGCAAAAATATAATCAAAACCATAGCTAAAGCTTCATTTAAATTTTGAGGCTTTTAAATTTTCAGCATGAAAGTACTAGCTTTTCAAATAGTCAAAATTGGACATTTTGGGGAATTCTATAAAATCCCTCTCAGGTATAATTTTCCAATAAAAAAAGAGGGCATGTCTGGGCAAAAGTTTGGTCACCCTGTCTCAAGTCATGTCATTGTGTACATCGATAGTTTTCAGTCATGTGACCAAAGCTGAGTTCAGGAGGTCAAACAGGGCTTAGAAAATTGACAAGTGTTCTCGTTCATCAAGTTTCACTACATATAGACGTAAGCAGGGTCCCAGTACTTTCCTCACAGTGTAAAGCAAAAAGAAACCTGTTTTGCCCCCATGGATGTGTCCATGAGTGTGTGACATCACATGGAAATGATGAGTCACTTGAAAAACTTTGTGCACATCAGCAGTCAGCGTTAGTGTCAGTGTTGATGATGAACACGTTTTCTCCCTCTGCGTCCTCCCCTGTGTTCTCGGTAGAACCCGGCTCTGGTAGAGGCCCCTCTGTCTCTGCAGCTCGCTGTCAACTCCAATCCAAAAACCACCATCAAGACATCCGGAGCGACGGTTGTCATGACAGCCATCGTCAACGTGATGGTGCTGCCTCCGGGTCAGCCACCGGTTCAGCTGAGCAGCATGACCATGGTACACACACACACACACACACACACACGAACACATTTATATTCCTATGTATTCATGTTCTGACCTCTCCATCCAACAGGAAGCAAAGTTTAATGCTAAAGTCTCCATGAAGGGGAAACGTCTGGCTGTTCACGCTGACTTGCGCAGGTACCAACATCCTGTTTGTTCAAAGAACTTTTACACAGGCCTGAGGAACTCTGTGTGTTTTAAATGTTAAAAACCAAGTCATACCTGTGTGTGAATATGTCTGAGCTGAGTGTTTACTCCTTTAGTTTTGGACATTCAGACTGACAACTTCAATCTTTCAGGTTTAAAATCTACTCCAACCAGTCAGCGCTGGAGTCTCTGGCAGTGAGTGTTTTCATTCTAAGAGGGTAACATGATGGAAAAAGGTTTGACGAGAGCATTTAATAACAGTGTAAACCTGTCTGTCTGTCTGTCAGTTGATTCCTCTGCAGGCTCCTCTGAAGGCCATGCTGCAGATGTCTGTGGTTCCTTTGATCAACAGTAAGAAGCTGATTTCTTAATGGAGTGTTATTTTAATGTGTTGTGATTATATAGCACACATTACTCTTTTTCCTCAAAAAGCTGTTGATTTGTCAATCAGAGCTTTTGTCCAAAATATCCAAGTGTTATATGTGTGTTTGTGTGTGTTCAGACTACACTAAAAGAGGCGTTCAGATTCCTCTGGCTGATGGGATGGATTTCATCGAGGAGGTGGTTGAATATCACAATGTAAGTCACTGTTGAACTGTAACATGCTGTGTCTGTGCGATGACTCAGTGCTGCCCCCTGGTGTTGACTCTTATGTTTGTCTCCAGGGCTTCATCGTGATTGGTGCAAATCTTCACTTCACCACAGGACTGAGGGACATGATCACAGCCGGCGTCCCAGCAGAGCAGAACACTGTCTAAAGATGTATTTATATATGTAGAATATTAACAGTTTATATACAGTGTAAGACTAAACAACTCTGCAGAATTATACAGACTGTATATGACTCCATGTTGTAAATAAAGTCAGGCGACTGAGACAAAAGAATAAACTAACACTGTGAGTCTGAGGACTCACTTTAAATGTGTGTTTGAAATCTGTTTAATAATTATTGTTCCTACCATTCTCCACCTCAGTGTGACAGATTTCAGACACTGATAAGAAACTCATTGGACAGTGACACTGTGACTCAGTATAGATAGGGGACACAGTGACACTGAAGTTACACAGACAACAGGTGATACAGTGAAAGTGAGACTCTGTGGAGTGGATGGCGATTTTGAAACTGAGACTCATCAGCGACAGAAGGTAAGATACTGGGTGACAGAAAATGTATGTTCAGGGACACAGTGAAACTAATACTTATTAGATGGAGATGTAGCAAAACAAAGACTCGGCAGAGATGGATGAAAAAACAGTGAAACAAAGACTCATCAGGAACAGATAGAGATGCGGTAAAACTAAGACTTATTAAATGAAGATACAATCAAACTGGGACTCAGCAGAGAAATATGAATTCACAGTAAAACTGAGACTCAGAAGAGACAGATGAAGCTACAGTGAAACTAAGACCTATTAGATGGAGATACATTGAAACCAAGACTCAGCAGAGACATGAATTCACAGTGAAACTGAAAATCAGCAGACTCATAAAGATACAGTGAAACTGAGACTTATTGGATGGAGATACACTGACACTAAGACTTATTACATGGAGATACACTGAAACTAAGACTTATAACGTGGAGATACACTGATACCAAGATTCAACAGAGACATGAATTTACAGTGAAACTGAGAATCAGCAGAGACTCATAAAGATACAGTGAAACTAAGACTTATTAGATGGAGATACACTGAAACTAAGACTTTTTACATGGAGATACACTGAAACCAAGATTCAGCAGAGACATGAATTTACAGTGAAACTGAAACTCAGCACACACATGCTTGGTGTTTCATTTAATGAGAATGTACCACAGAGAAACAGTGACACCTGATTCCAGCTAACAGGTCATAGATAGTAGATGTAGAGTTAATCCTGCAGGTTGCTACATCACAAAGGCTACAATGTTGTCACTGATTGGCCCATTTTGAGTTTGTTTGGGACACGTAGAATTCTAAAGACATATTTTTGACTGGAATTATCGAAGCTTTCTGTCACTGCCTGAAACTAAATCAACAGAAGAATTAAATAAATCAACAAACAACATGAGGTGTCATTTTATTTATTCATTGTCAGGTTAAATAAAAAAGTACCATAAAATTATTCCAACATCAAACTTCAGTCACTCACCATTCAGTGAAGTATGAACCCATGTCACTTCATTTGAAATTTTAACAGTAATAATGGAAATACAGTAAACTGTGAGTTACTCCTCAGGTGACAGTACCCATCATTAAATATTATTTCATCCCTCGTTGATCAGTCAAGATTAAAGAATAATAACTTCTCAGTGTTTCACTTTATTTGAACTCCCCTCGTTGTACAGTGTGTATAAACTCACTCTCAGTCAAACTTTTCTGTTTTAACTCTTTTGACAGCAGTTTGAGAACTTCTCAGCGATGCCGTCGTAACCGTGAAAACCACATTTTGCGCCAGCGACTCTGCAGCCGAACGTCAGAGCGTCCTGCAAACTTCCACCTGCAGATGAAAGTAAAGTTGGGTCATAGACATACAATTGAATAGTCACTTACATTTACATTGATAATGACAAATGCAATAATAAATATTTTCTTCATTCTGCATTAAAAAGTATTAAAATACACCAAACAGAAATGCATCTTTACTTATACAGTAGTATTTGTACTTCAAAATATGTTGTCTGCCATTCATACAAAACTGCTTAGAAAAGAGACTGTGGTTGTGATGGCAAATCGGACGAAATCACATCTGACAAAATAGTCAAAGGAAAAATGTTTGAGCCTTAAGAAGGGAGTGAAACATTCAAAATCTATTTCTGCAGGTGCAAAGACTTTTAAGTTTGTATCCTTAAGAAACAAAGTCTCACCATTGGACAGCGTGAAGATGACGGCAGAGTTAAACGTGTCTCCAGCTCCCAGAGTATCAACGAGACTTTCAGGAGGAAAAGCGTCTGAATGAACGAGAACACCGTCAGGACCCAAAGCATCAGCTCCTTGTTCTGCCCAGGCACATATGAGTACGGCCCTGAGAGAGAGAGAGAGAGAGAGAGAGAGAGAGAGAGAGAGAGAGAGAGAGGAAGCAAAAAGTGATCTAGTTGGGTCATAGAGAGAGAGGCAGTGTTTCTGTTACAGCCAACCACACATGAGATAACTTCTAGATTCTCAGTGACTTTAAAATCACAGTAGAGCACAAACACATACAGAAAGTTCAGGATGATCAGAGCCATTGACATGGCGTCTTGGCATGTGTGAAGTCAAAACAACAAAAAGACTGCAAAGAATCAGGGTCAATAACGCCACAAGCTGCTCTTCTTCAGTTTTCCTCTTGGCTGTGGGTACAGTTAAATTTAGGCTTGTTTACTTTACGCTTTCTATTTTGCTCATGAGCTGGAACATCAATTTTATTACACCTCTCACTGGTTATTGCAGGTATTCAGTCAGAGGAAGTGCAACCGGGATTCATACATTTTAAATAATAATAATAAAAAAGAGTGCATAAACCAAGAGTAAAAGAGAAAGAAAACAGAAATGTGAGGAGTACAGGAGAAACAGCAAGTATATAACAACATAAATGAGGCTAAAAACCACCACCACATAAGGGGAAGAAAAAACATTTTAAAAATAAAAACCAACAACACTGTTAAAATCAATAAAATAAGGAAAGAAACCTGCATTTTAAACTTTGGCCTGAGGAATAGCCTATAGCTCATATTTTAGCATTTAGCCTGTGATTTAGCCTTTTGATCAATTTTAGCCTTCAGCCCAAGCCTCTAGCTCATGTTTTGTCCTCTAAGCCAGTGTTTTAGCCTTTAGCTCCTGTTTTGTCCTCTACGCTAGTGTTTTAGCCTCTAGCTCATGTTTTGTCCACTAAGCTAGTGTTTTAGCCTCCAGCTCATGTTTTGTCCACTAAGCTAGTGTTTTAGCCTCCAGCTCATGTTTTGTCCACTAAGCTATTGTTTTAGCCTCTAGCTCATGTTTTGTCCTCTAAGCTAGTGTTTTAACCCTTAGCCCATGTTTTGTCCACTAAGCTAGTGTTTTAGCCTCTAGCTCATGTTTTGTCCTCTAAGCTAGTGTTTTAACCCTTAGCTCATGTTTTGTCCACTAAGCTAGTGTTTTAGCCTCTAGCTCATGTTTTGTCCTCTAAGCTAGTGTTTTAACCCTTAGCTCATGTTTTGTCCACTAAGCTAGTGTTTTAGCCTCTAGCTCATGTTTTGTCCACTAAGCTAGTGTTTTAGCCTCTCGCTCATGTTTTATCCACTAAGCTAGTGTTTCAGCCTCTAGGTCATGTTTTGTCCTCTAAGCCAGTGTTTTAGCCTCTAGCTCATGTTTGTCCACTAATCTAGTGTTTTAGCCTCTAGCTCATGTTTTGTCCACTAAGCTAGTGTTTTAGCCTCTAGCTCATGTTTTGTCCACTAAGCTAGTGTTTTAGCCTCTAGCTCATGTTTTGTCCACTAAGCTAGTGTTTTAGCCTCTAGCTCATGTTTGTCCACTAATCTAGTGTTTTAGCCTCTAGCTCATGTTTTGTCCACTAAGCTAGTGTTTTAGCCTCTAGCTCATGTTTTGTCCTCTAAGCTAGTGTTTTAGCCTCTTGCTCATGTTTTGTCCTCTAAGCTAATGTTTTAGCCTCTAGCTCATGTTTTGTCCACTAAGCTAGTGTTTTAGCCTCTAGCATGTCAAAGGAACAAGTAAAATCAGGAAAAGCACAGACATTCAAAACACGCTCAGCTTGAATCTCTACATCAAAGCACATTGATAAAAATGTGTTTTGATGTAGAGACTTAAAAGAGGACAACGAGCCTGCCATTCTGATCTCCTCAGGCAATGATTCCAGATCAGGGAGCCTCTCATGTGATCAGAAAAAACCAAATTGTTTTATTGATTTCACACACTTCAGGAGTATTTGAACAAATAGTCTACTAAGTCCTGAAACAGGTACTAGAGAATGCAATTTTGGCTCTAACTCTGGAATAAAACTCATCTAGTGTGAGGCCAGACGGAACTGAGACATTTCAGAGTCTCCGTCCCTCACTCACCCTTGTTTGACTCGACCGTAGAAGCCTCTCAGAGCAGCTTCAGCCGTCAGGAAGCCAAAGTGCCGAGCAACGTCTTTACTGACAAACACCTGAGGACACACAAACAAACCAGGAAAGAGGAACATCTGAGCACATCTCATCACAGTCTGATGACAAAAAAAAACACCTGAACATCAAAAGGTGAAACAAAACCTGAGTATCCACAACAATCTGTGGTGAAAAAAACACCTCAAACATAAAAAAGCTGAAGAATAATTAAACCAGTTTACACCAAAGAACAAACCAAACACAAACTGACAGAATCCAGTCTATAACAGATTATGTTATTAATGGTGTCCCACAAGGCTCCATACTGGGTCTGGCCTTATTTGATACTTATGACAGTAATTCATTAAAATTTAATTTCTACGTAGACATTACGAATCTTGTAGACTGGAACAACATTTACACAAATTTAATTTCAAGGCTGGATGTGACGTGGAGATCATTTACAAGCCAGGTCAGACAGTGTCATCCATCTCAGCTGTCAAAAAGCTGGTTGTAAAAGACATACAAACAAAAGCTTTCAACGCATCCTCCATGTGTATTTTAATGAATCTCTGCACATTTCATACGTCACATGTCTTGAACACGTTGACCCATGAAGTGCATACATCACATCCAACCTTAAAGGTATATTCCTGTACATTTTTTGGCCTGTTCTGAATGGGTTGAGCTGAAGCTGTTTCTAAAGCCGTACCACGTCACCATGAGGAAACAGCTGGTACAGCGGCTCTCTTGTCTTCTCAATCTCCACTGAGATGGTGATTCTCTGGTTCTGAGGCAGCGTGCTGTTATACTTCACAACCTGTTGGATCATCTTCACCTGTTCATCAGCGTTTCTGCCCTGTAGAAGAAAGAAACAGTTGTAATAGCACAGAAAAGGACTGGTAGAACACATCAAGGTCTCATGTTTATGGCTGAGTCTGCCTCTTAGAGTTTGTTGAGATTTTGAGGTTGTTGTTTTTTTATCTTGAGACAAATGAGTTCTGAATCTTCACTTTAACATTTTCATTGACTCTTTCCCTAAGTCCTGCCTCTTTGGTGGTTGTTGCCTACTCTAACTAAACATTTCAATATTCAAAGAGGAGGATTTTTATATCAGACTAAAGACTGTATGAAAGATATAAAGAGAAGCTCAAATATACAACGCTCCCCCTACTGGCTGTCAGCAGTAAAAGCCATAAACCCCGACTCCTCTACACTGATGGATGATGAAGTGTCAAGCTGAAATCAAGGCCAAAATCATTACCCTCAGTTTTTCTCATAGTGATTTGATATTAAAACAAAATGAAGGCTGTGACTTCATGATTGACAGCTGTTTTGACCAATGAGGCTCCTGCAGCTGAGTGCACCAGATTATCAAAGTTGGGTAGGAACATTAAACTCAAGGTAGGAAATAGTAGCTTTGTATAACTCCTTCTGGAAATGTCAGCAAGTGACTGCAAAGAAAAATGTCAGGGACAGTTTTTGAGAGTTTGTGTTCACACATGCTGCCCATTCTGAACATTTCAGGACTTTTTTCTACCGAAGACTAAGACTCAGAGTTTAGCTCACCTCCCAGTGGATCCACTTGAACTGTTGGAGGTCGACTTTAGTGAAGTCCTCAGCTGTGACGTCTGGAAGGTTCCTAAGGAGCAGTCGTTGAGGGAGGTCAGGGTTTATGTTGATGATGAATCAATACAAGAAGACAAACAGAGACAGAAGCTCCTCCACCACTCCACCACTCTGAACTGAAGTTAACAGAGTCTGTGTTTAAACCCCGTCCAGACTGGTGACATCAGAGTGACATTATCAAGCTAAGAGGGCCCGACAAAGATCAGAGTACTGCCCAAAGTAACATTCGTAAGACTAAAATTCATTAACAGCTGAAACCTCAGAGTGTTTTAGAGAGGGAGGAGTTTCTGATGTGCATGAAAATTTAACGAAATTACAAAAATCTTAAAACATTGAAGCTGGATGTGTCAGAGTGTCTGTTGGATTTAACAGACACTCGATAATAACTGTACATCCTTATTTGACTCATTTATGTGACTTATCCTTATTTGAAGGTTTTATCGACATTGAAGCTCGTCAAGAAAGGATAAAAATAAGTCCAACAGTCACCATGTAACACACACACAAAAAATATCTATCTCTCATTCAGACCAAAAAATTCACCTGAAATTACAAAGAATGTTCTATCTGTGTTCCATTACCCTTCCTCACAGACGCAGATGTGATGTAATGGTTGTGCCACACTGAGCTAAAATTGAACTGTAAACCTAAATCTGAACTGTGAGAACCAGAACTGAACTTTATATTCTTAAATCTAAAGGTACAGTATGCAGAATTTTCATAAAAATTAAAAATGAAGTTTTTACAGGAATAATCCTGCTCAATCATCATTTCTAGACCTTTGTACTTGTGTGTCAGTGTCTGTGTGCCTCACCCCCTTATAGACGCCCCCCTTGCCTGTTTTGTTATTATTACGCTGGACTCGGGACGCTTCTGGGTGGAGAGCAGGAGCTTTTATGGGTGATGACCAGCCAATCACAGCGCACCCAGTGTGCATATGACTTTGTGTGTTGTTGATAGCGAGTGGGAGACTCTATTCTGAGCGGCTACGATAGCAGCCGTAACACAGAGAAAGAATAGTTCTATATCCGCAGTGTATCTCATTTACCTGCAGGGAGTCAGGTGTGCTGCTCTTGAGTTTCTCTCATGTGATGCTGCAGGTGCTGGCAGGGCTGTTTTTACCACCTATGGTGTGTTTACGAAGCTATGACTGTTAGCCATGCTATTAGCTACGGTCAGGGGCAGTGAGCATGTGCAGCTGCTGACACTGAGCCACGGAGGAGGAGATAAGTTTGGATGTTTTTTGTAAACAGAGAAGCAAAATCTATTGAAAATTCCTGCATACTTCACCTTTCAGGTATATAGAAAGTTGAATTGTCAAGTAGATTAAATTCAATTTCAAATTGAGCAACAAGAGTAAATCTGATTTTAGATCAAGCTTTTAAGATTCAATAAAACATTTCAAACACATTTTTCTGATGACACACATCTCAGCCTGTATGTTTCTTTATATTAATCATTTTGGAATGAAAACCTTCCCATACAACTCTCTCATTCACACACATGATTCATCACATTTCTGTATGAAGGGTTCATAAAACATCCAAAATTCAAGGGATTATTGAAAATTAACCCAAATTAATGAGTATCAAGGAGCTGCAGAAATGAAAGTGTGACTGATGTGTCCAGAGTTGGATGCTGAATTAATTTGGGATCAGGATCAAATAAGATGGATTCAGATTTAGATCAGGAGTTTATTCTTTCTTTGGGTATCAAACAGTGATCACCAAACACCTCTGTTCACCTGCTGTTTGTAAACCTGGAACATTAATAGAGAGGACAAAACTGGAGACAGGCTGGGTTTTTTTTCTGAGAGGGTTCACCTAAGAATGAAGGTTTCATTCAAAAGGAGTTCAGGTAAAAGTGATGGTATCTACAAACCCTTGGTTTTCAACAGCTGCCCTTGTAGGAGTAATACACTCAAGGAAATGCCTGAACATAAAAAGCAATAACTGAACTAACAGTGAGTGAACTATCTGTAAAATGACCAGTTATCTTCTCAGGCAGAGGCTGAAATAAAAACTGACATCAGTTAGTTTCTTAATGAAGCACTTTATTTAGTGTTTTAAAGCTCTACAGGAGGGAATAAATCTCTTGTTTGAGTCCTTGAAGATACAAACACAGAAGACCTTAGTTCTTCTTCACAGTAAGGTACTGTCTGTTTTACACTATGATGTTAGAGGTTAGTGCAGACTGAATGGTTCATAATGTTATCTGGACTTTTAGGAGTTAAATGGCGACTAATTTTCTATACTAACTGGGTCTAAGAGGTGTTTAGTGAGCACTATTCTCATTGGCCGGTTGTCGAGTCATCTTACGTGTCAGACAGAACAACAGTTCGAGACCCACTGGATGGGCAAACCACGCAACAAGCACTCGGTGTTTGACCTTCGACCTGCCAGGCTACAGCTGAGACATCGATCGCACGCTGTAAGAAGTCAGCCATGATGAAACTGACAGAGAGAGACACAGGAAACTGTTCATACCAACTCTGTCCTTCAAAAAGAAAGTACAGACACACAGACCGCCGTGTCCTGATTGGCTGATGAGACGCAGAGCAGCTCCACAGTGATGATCCTGAAACAGAAGCTGTTAGTAACACACACACACACACACACACACACACACACACCTGGTCACACCTGTTCATGTGCAGGATAGTGCGACTTCCTGTGGTGATGTTGCTGATGACCATGGAGGCTGGAAGGACACACTGAGCATGCTCAGTCGCCAAAGACACGTCGATGTGGAACTTCTGAAAATCCTCCAAAAGAAAACTACAGATGGGAAAAGGTTTACATCCCATTTACTTCAAAATAAGAGCACAGAAAGGAAAACTAGGCTGTGTCTCAAATAAGACACTTCCATCAGTACACTTACAGAAAGTGCCCTGACTACATTCTGCAAAATCGATAATTCTCTGCCTCCTTGGCCACGTAGCCAAGAAGAGCACATCTGTGCCTTGTCATCAAAATAAAGTGCTAAAATCATTCTTAGTAGAGCACAGACATATACACAGATAAGTGTTTTGGTCAGTCTCCAAATGAGCAGAATTAAGTTTTAGATTTGGCACAGTCAGCAGGAAACCGTGGGATAATTTGAGTGAATATTTTTTTTACCACAAACCTTCTCAAAAAAGGCAAACAAAAATCAAAGTCATTGATTACAGTTCAAATACAGAAAATGGCTTGTGAATATTTTACATGTCTGGGAGAGCTCTCCAGTTTACCATGGGACCCACTCCTGTAAAAAATTTAACTCATTCTTACTATTTTGGCACATATAAACATCAGAAACAAAAAGAAAAACGTGATATTTTTGATGACCTTATAAGTAAATGTAGCATTGAATAAAGTGAGAACTCACTCAGCCACAGGTCCAGCAGCCAGAGAGCCCATGAAAGCACAGGGAGCTCCGAGCAGAGACAGCACTGTGCACGAGTTTGAAGCATTTCCTCCTCGCTGCCAACGTTGAGACAAACACCTACAGCAAAGCCAAAAACATAGTGTTAACTTTTCCACTATAAAAGCTCAAGAAAGAACATTTCAGTATCTGTGTAATGGTTAAACTGGTCAGACTTTGAACAGTGATTTGGTCCCAAATTCCTGCTCTGGATATTTCTTTACACAGTGTTTTTGCTGACATTGAATCAAAATGTTTGAATTTTATTTAAAACCAATAGAAATCAACCTTCTCTGTGGCAAAACTCCAGGATTAGAGCTGTATATCACCAAGATAGCACTTAATGTGATTTTTTTTTGGCAGTCTTTATTCAGGTGACATTATTGTAGTTTATTATGTTGCATTTTTATGCTATCAGGATGTTTAGTTTCTATCTGTAAGATAGCTTGTTCTATTATTACAAATTCTGCTCTTAACTGCCAGAGACCACAGATGACAATAAGCCTTGTGGCTAACTCTGGCATAGTTTGTGCTAAAATGTTCATGAGAAACACTGCCCCTTTAATTACAAAAACAAATGAATAAAAATACTGACTCAAAAATACGACAAATATGACATATCACATGTTAAAATGGAATCTTAAAATGGAAAACATGCACTCAATTTGTTGCCTAAGAATATCTTCAAGGGGCCTGAATCCAGAGAAGTCCCCATTGTTTCTGGTTCATGTTATACTGTATCTTGTTTCGTCTTTGCAGGGTAAAGTTTGAACCTGACTTTGTGAGTGCAGTGATGGACACAGTTCACAGACATGCAGTGATCTCCACTACAGAGTCATGTCTGTATTTAATAATGTAGTGATCTCCACTACAGAGTCATGTCTGTATTTATTAATGCAGTGATCTCCACTACAGAGTCATGTCTGTATTTATTAATGCAGTGATCTCTACTACAGAGTCATGTCTAGTTTTATTAATGCAGTGATCTCCACTACAGAGTCATGTCTGTTTTTATTAATGCAGTGATCTCCACTACAAAGTCATGTCTAGTTTTATAAATGCAGAGATCTCTACTACAGAGTCATGTCTAGTTTTATTAATGCAGTGATCTCTACTACAGAGTCATGTCTAGTCTTAGTTCAGAATCGTGTCTTTTTTTAATAGTGTACCTCTTCTAATCTTTTTCTCTGAGAGACTGAGGTGTAATTATTTTCCTCAGTCACGTGACTTACTTGTTTATCACAAATCTAGTTAGTCAGGTTTTTTTTTTTTTTTTTTGAATATTGCACAACTTCTGCGTTGTGGGGTTTTTGAACAACTTTTAAGGTGTTTCGATGTCTACCCCAAAACGTGTCTTCACAATTCAAATTAGGATTTTTTTTCACACGCATGAACAATCTCGACTGTTTTCAAACAGGCTTCAATAATTTCTAATAAATCCCACAACAAAGTGATGGTCAGTCATGTTACTTGAGTGGAAGGGTCTTTAAACAGGTAAAACCTCGGTAACATTAACATATAACGTTAACAGTCAAAAAGAAATCAAACCCGGTCAGTTCTGCCGTATTGGAATGTAGTACTGGTCATTGAATGGCAGATAACCAGTAATACACACACACAGAAACACACCATCTGTTACCCTGACTGACTCTGTTAGCATTAGCCTCTGTTAGCTTCGGTCGGCTTTAGCATTAGCCTGTGTGCTAACCTGCTGTCAGTGTCTTCTTCAGGATACTTCTCCACCACATTAATAATGTCCAGACAGACCAGACCCACACACAGGATCTTCTTCTTCTTCCTCTGCTCCTCCATGTTCACTCACTCACACACACTCACTGACACACATACACCGCTGCAGACTGGACTTTGACACACACACGCTTCATTATCTCTTCCTCTCTCACAACAATAAGACACGGCACTTCCTGACAGTAAAGGTTATAAAATAAGAGCTCCAGGTGGAGGGTCTGCTTTTTACTTTTCACACTCTCACATCATTGCACCTGTTAGCTTTGAGTGTTAGCTTCATCTGTTAGCTTAAAGCAGGGAGGTGTGCCGCGCTGCGTTCACGGGCTCCTCGGATTTTCCTCCTGATTTCTTCTTCAGACTACACAGGTTTTTTTTGTTTTGTTTGTTTTTTACATTAACCAGTGCTTTTGAAAATAATTCATTAAAACGCTCATAAAAAAATAAATAAAATAAAACACTAAAATCTTGAGCAAACTGCATGAAAACGAAATGAAAAACACAAACATAAAAAAGATATGTAGAAACCAGTGGACTAAATTACGAAAATGGGAAAAATCAAATATGAATTAGCTCATCTCAACAAATATATGGTTTATGACAGAATATCAGGGATGAACTGGTAAAGATAATATTAGATTTCAGGAATAAACAAAAACAAATGAAAATATTTTTTCAAACAAGAACAGAATTGTAAGGATATTAAGAAAAACAACAGTAATCCTATATTGTATGCATCAACAAAATAAATGGAAAGTTGTTTCAATCAGGAACGTCTTAATATCAGAATACGTTTGGAATACTAATATTTGAGTTTTTGAAAATGAGTGATAAATCACTATATAATAGTCACAAAGTTAAAGGAATACATGTTCAATTATTTTGGTCTTTAACTTGTAGCATTTCAACTGAACACTTGTTAAGCTCAGAAAAATGGTTGAAAAATTGTAACCCATTTTGAAGTCAAGAAACGTTTTCACATGTTGAAATACTGTTGCTCATGAACTCTAAATGACTTCCAATCATGGCTCATCCATCAACTGCATAAGGTTTCATTTACAGAGAGCACATATTATTATTTAAAGCACTTTTTTTTAGCAGGAACGAGCTCAAATTCTGAAGTTTGAATATTTCTTGAAGATTTCAGATCCAGTTATCACAGGTCTGTAGAAGTTTGATTTGACAACTGTTTTTGACATAAAAACATTACATTTCAACTGTGTCAGAATGACAAAACATGTTAGTTATTGTGAAATATTCCTTTGCACAAAAATTCCTTGGAAAAGGAATATTTCACAATAAGTCTGAGCTGGGAAGGCTTTCAACATCTGATGATTTTGAAGAATTTCAGAGATTATGAAATTGTTTAAAACTAAATGACATTCTCCTGACTTGCACAACCATAATTTCATTCTTAGCAACTCTCTGTCTGATTTAAGAGACAGAAGAAGCCCTGAGACATCACAGACTTGTTTGAAGCTTAAAAAGGAAGCTGGACAATAACAGAGGAGCACAGCCGGATAAAAGATGGATGGATTGATGTATTAAAATTGAATAAAAGTCGTACAATATAAAATCTGAACCAGTAATACGATCAGAACACCAGCACCAGTTTGACAGCTGAACATGAATCTCAGCAGGTTACAGAAAGGGAAGCATACATGACAAAATATAAATCTTTTCTTCTCCAGCATGCAAGAACAGAGCAGACACGGCAACACCTTTCAAAATAAGAGAGAGGAGAGTCTGGAATGGATCGATTCATAAACACTATCTATGTCTAATATACAGTCATAGGACGGGCCAGGAGATTCACCTTATCTCCACAGACTCGTCCGTCCAAACCCCAGAAGAGCCCAGTTATCCCGTCCCCATTCATGTTACAGTACAATCACTTTGTATAAAAGCAACCAGTCCCAGTATATCCATTTAGAGAACAACATCTGATAAAAAGGCAATAAAATAGACAAATAAACGAGCATATAAACACACCCCTCAGATTTAGTGTTGGATGTTTTAGAGTACAAAGTTTAGAGCAGCCTTTACATTTACATCACGTCTCTGTTTCCATGTGTTTCTTAAAAAAAACTGATATTCAGTTTAAAGGGCATTCTGTGCATTTTTAGGACGTTGACTTATGGGTGCAAAACAGTTAGAAAGACTCCTGTAGTTTGCATCAGGTGGGAGCAGTTGAAGAAGCTGTAACGGCTGGAGTGTTGGGGAAAGTGTGCAAAATGTTAAGTAAATATGACGCCAAAACATCACATCAGTCTAAAACTAACACTAAAATCATGATTATAGAAAGAATCTCAAATTGAGCTTCTTTCAAATAAAAAAGATGCTTTTTGACTACACCTTTGTTTTTTTCAAAGCCACCAAACGTGATTAACAAAACATTGATTTTTACCTCAGAGAAAACAGGAGGTCACAGCTCTGCAGCTTCTTCTTTCAGATTTAATTTTGTGTCAAATCTATGTGAGATGTTTCACACACTTAAACCTTACAGTTACATAAAAACATTAAGATGTAGCCAGGTACAGACCAGCAGGTCCTGAGGACTGTGAGGTAAAATGTGTGTTTTGTTGGTGGAGTCTGGTGGCTGTGAAGAAAGCGATGTAAGGTCCGTTTCCTGGTTAAAATAAGTATTTATATATCACAATGAAGCTCTATATCTTTAGAGCTCAGTCTTTCTATCGTTAGACACTTAAATAACTAATCTGAGCATCCAGGGGTGAAAAAGAACTTTAAGAGGATGTAACTTGGCCCAAAATTAGGAAGTTTTAGCAGCGTCAGCCCTCTTAGTCGTCCCTGACTGAAACACTCTCCAGGAGCGGTCCCAAAACTTTGAACCCGTTTATAACTTTGACCCAAATATAAAGTTGGCAAAGGTTAGAATCTGTGTATGCCGTTTAGTTTTACAGAAGCCCCGCGGTGCACACTCGTTCATGTCAGCGTTTAAGGGAGAAACGTGAAGTCAGAAAGAGGACGAGAGTGAAGAGATGTAGTGTTCTTTGTTTCACTCAACAAAACGTTAAATTTATGTTTCTAAAAACGGCATGGAAGTCACTTTAGTCTCTGAGTGAGTTCCCTCTGTGTGAGTGTGTGTGTGTTTCTTAGTGTGTGTGTGTGCGAGCATGTGCATGCCTGCAAGTATCTGTACAAATCAGAGCTCCTCAGTGTTTTGTTCAGTTAGTGTCATTGACGATCACGATGACCATGTGCTCCTCGTCTGTGTTACCCACAGTCCTCTTTGCAGCCTGCAGGTACTGCTGTGAGAACACCCCGGGGGGGAAAGCGTACAGCATCGCCCCCGGGCCTCCGTCTTTAGCAGCGGGCAGGCTGACCACCCCAGCTGCTTCTTTGTTCCTCAGGTAAGTCACCAGGTGGCGCAGCAGGCGCACCTGCAGCCCGGGCTCAGGGGCGGGGGCCTGGCGGTCGATGGGGCCCTGCAGAGCCAGCAGGATGGCGAACCCGTCAGGCCGTCCCAGCTTAATGCGGCGCAGAACCTCGTCCAGGCGGGTTTGGTCCATGCGGAGTCTCTGGACGATCTTCAGCTGGCTCGGCTGGTTCTGACTCTGCTGCTTCAGACTCTCCTTCATCACCGTGTTGAAGAACGCCGCCCCGCCCTCCAGCAGGAACAGGTCTGTGGGGAAGCTGCTGTTCTTCAGGGCGAAGAAGCCGTGCCAGATTTTAGAGAGTGACGCCTGGGCGAACTCTGACAGCGTGCTGGGAGACGAGGAGGAGGAGTGTGTGTCTGTGACGGCGGCAGGAGAGCTGATGACCTCGCTGTTTCGATGGTGGTGGTTGTTGAGGTGGGCGCTGGACGAGCGTTTGCTGTGGTGGCGGCCTGATGGGAGGTCTTCTTCGTTGGTTGTGTGTCGCCCTCCTGCTCCGGTGTCGGGGGAGTGGTCTCTGGGCTCTGTGGTGGAGTCAGGAGCTCGAACACGAGCTCGGTCAGGACTGGGGTCGGGGGACAAGACCCCCCCTGGACCCCGGACCCTGGACCTCCCTCTCTCCTTCTCCCTGTCCCTCTCCTCCACCTGCCTGTCAGGGGACAGACTCCTGCTCCTGCTCCTCCTCCTGGCCCTCCTCTCTTCTCTCTCCTTCAGCCACCTCTCCCTGCTCCTGCTTCGGCTCCTCGCTCCTCGTCCACTCCTCCCAAACGCCTCCACAGCCCCCACCCTCCTCTCTAGGCTGCGGGTGGGGCTGGTAGAGTAGTCTCTCTCCAGCACAGCTCTCTCTCGCTCCCTCTGAGAGAGGGCGCTGTGAGGGGTTGGCGAGGAGCGGTCTCTGACTCCCCTTAACTCTCGCTCCAGGCTGCGATGGCGGCTGTAGGCTTCCCCGAGGAGGTCATAGTGGGAGGGGGCAGCGACGGGAGGCTGATAACCAGGAGGGAAAGGTCGAGAGGGGCTCTCCTCAACTTTAGCAAAGTCCACCCTGAGGCGGCGCTCAGGCCCCCCTAAAGGGAAGCCCCTCATCTGGCTGCAGGCGGCCTGAGCGGCGTCCAGACTCTCGTACTGAATGTAAGCAAAGCTGTCCCCCTTCACGTAGTCGATGTTCCTGATGCTCCCAAAGCGGTCAAACTCTCGAGCCAGGGCGGCGAGGGAGTTCCCGGTCCCCAGGCCGCCCACCCAGAGGCGAGTGGTGGGGTTAGCTTTGCCGTACCCGATCTTGATGGGGTTTCCTCCGATGAGCCGCCCCTGCATGGCCACTTTGGCTCTGTGGGCCATGTCAAGGTTCTGGAACTTTACAAAAGCGTAGGCCCCACCCTGACCACGAGCCGGACGTTTGATGACCACGTCCTCAATGATGCCGTACTTATCAAAGCCCCTCCTGAGTTCAGCCTCTGTCACATTTCCATCCAGGTTTCCTATGAAAAGGTTGCTGGTCGCCCTCTGATCGTCCTCAGGCTTTAAATCCTCCACCACTGGCATGGGGGGGAACCCGTACGGCCGCCCCCTCTCATCCAGCATGCCGTAGTAATCCAACAGCCTCTCCCTCTCCCTGCTGAGGCTCAGGGTCTCCAGGGCGTAGTGTCTGGCTCTCAGGTCTCTGATGCTGCTCACCCCGGGTCCCGGGGGGGACAGGGAGCGCTGTCTGTAGGGGTAGGGGGCGTGCAGGGGCAGGTACCCCACGTCAGGAGGAGTCACACTCCGCCTCCTCACGTACATGGGTTCAATCTTAAGCTGTCGATCACCCAAAACTAACCTGGAGGATTTGGCGTGCCTGGCCTCCTTTGCGTCCTCTGGATGTCTGAAATTCACGTAGGCGATCCGGCCCAGCTCCGGGGTGTGAGACAGCTTCACACTGACGTCCCCGAACTTTTTGAACTCATGAAACAGCGCGTCCTCCACGTCCTCGTCCGAGACCTGCGAGCCCAGGTTACTGATGAGCAGCGTTTTGTACTCCAAGGTGCCGGGCCGGGCAGCGGGGAGCTCCGCCGCGGTGGTCCGGAGCGGGGGTCGCCCGAGGAGGCTGAGCTCATGTCGGTGATGGAGCTCCAAGGCGGCCGCTCGCTCCTCCCTCAGCCGCGGCTTCTCCCGCTCCCTGCTGCGGCTCCGGCGGTGATATCCTCGGCTCTCCGCCAGCAGAAGAGCCAGCGGCGGCGGCGGCGGGAGCTCCTCTCTCCGCGCACTCTCCCGTTCCCTCTCTCGTATCCGTTTGGCGATGGCCCTGGACGGACTGCTCTCCCTCCCGGCCTGTCTCTTCATCTTCAAAGGATGATGGAGCTCAAACTTTTCGTTGCCTGCAACGGGAATCCGGCCGGAGGGGCGACTTCTACGAGCGTTTGCCGAAACAGCGAGGCAGGCGACTGGTTCGGCAGAGACACGCTATCACTCCGGGCGTTAAATTGTTGCATAAATATCGAAATAAAAGCGCAAACTCTTTTAAAAACATGACAGCATCAGACAGTCTGTACCTACACCGCCATCTTGGACAATAGGAATGTGCGCTCTCCCGTTGGAGGGCGGAGCGTCCAATGACGCGTATTTAGCCAACGTCATGACGTAACACGCTGGTTTGGGATACATTTTGGCACATCGAAAAATTCATAAACTTTATTCTTTCATTCGAGGTCAAATGTTGTTTATTTTTGAGACAGCATGTATAAGTTATTAACCTAATTGAACAAAAAATAAAAAATGAGGAATCAAAAAATCAATTTCAGAAAACAGCGTCGGATGTTTCTCTAATGTAGTATTTGTAAACGTTTCAAGATAATCAACAGAAAATTAAATAATGAAGCCATCAGAACTGTAAACTTCGATGAATAACTGTTCTTTTTGTAGAATTGGTTATATTTCTTTTTTTAAAAATCGATATACTCGGAAAACAACTTGATTTGAAGTTGTTTGTTATTATCTCATAGCATTCATGATTATAAGTTTTCAGAAGTGGTTCTGTTGTCTCTATTCCTATTTTGTTGTTTTCTTAATGGGAAAAAAATAAAGAAAAAAATGTTCTGTATGTCTATGCATGTCAACAAACATAGCTTCTTGTTTTTCATGTTCCGTTTTTTTATAAGCAACAAAAAAATTGAAGTACATAAGTGATCCTCATTTTATTGATTTTTTTTTTTTAATATCTCTTTAAAACACTGATTTTAAGTTTTTTTTTTTTTTTAGGATGTAGGATATAAAGTAATCATATGCTGCTCTCTGTCTCTCTTGTTTAAGAAAAATAACTAATTGAATACTTTTAACAGTTTTGTGCTATTCAGCCTACATGTTTTATCGATGATCCAAAATAATTTTAAGAATATCTTGTCTTTTCAATCAGTTAGATATTAAAATTAGTTGTTTTTTACTCACTCCTAACATTATACATTATATTAATCCTACAAAATATATCTGTCACTTTCCAATCTAGGTTTCTAACATTTCATCAATCTGCCTTGCTCCCACAGTCCAGTCATTTCAGCCCAGTAAAAGACAGATGTGTCAATAAAAACTGGATTGTAATGAAATCAACTTAAGAAATTCAATAAGGGATAATCAAAGAAAAAAAAGGTATGAAAACTGACTATTTTAACTATAGCTGCAAGTTTCAACCAATTAATAATTATTAGTTAAAAACCACGCTTTAAACTTTGTAATTCTTAAAAAATGTTGTCAAATTTTGGCAGCTTTTGTCTTCTGTAATTTTCAACCAGACTCAACAAATACATATTCATACATGTATTTATTCATTTTTTACAGCTTATTCTGGTTACGGTTGCTGGATGTGTTTTAGGATGAGAGGTGGGGTAAACACTGGATGGGTCTCCAGTCAATCACAGGGCTGACACACAGAGGCAGACAGCCTCTCACACACACACGACCACACTTTTGGCTAATTTAGAATTACCAATTAACCTGATGAGCATGTTTTTGGAGTACCCGCAGAGAAACCACACATACATGGGGAGAACAAACTCCACACAGAAAGGCTCACCTGGTCCGGACCGGGATCATTGACTACAAATATCTACAAATCTGTGCAAGGAACATAAAACTGAAACTTGATGATGAACTGAGAACCACCTTACTGCCCTTTTAGATCATAAGAAACTATTCCCATTCTATAAATGAATAAATAACTTACTATCACAGAAGTTTCAGACACCATGCTGCACACTGGCTTGGTTTTTATCTTTTAATGAAAAAGTAGAATAACACAGTTGTACCAAATGTCTGGCCCTTACATGAGAGGTCAGAGTGAAACAACAGCATATTTTAAATTTTCATCCCCAAAACAACCACGCCTTCTTGAGCATCACAAACCATTTAGCACATAAGGTTTTTAAGTTCACACACGGAAATATCTATTCCTTCTGGAACACACAGAAAACATAAATATTGTCTGACAGCTGTGTTTAGGACATAGGAGAGGTGGAGGTGGATCAAAATATCATCACTTGCTCAGTTTTTTTTTAGCCCTGGTTGGGTTTATTCTGCCCTCAGCTCTGCCTGAAGGAGACAGAGTAACATTGAAGGGAAATGGGGCCATTAGTTCAGGAAAACCTTAACAAATCTAAAAAGAAAAAGAAAAAAAAAATACTCAAAAGACATAAAAGAAAGTAAATCCTGCAAAGATAGCTCATCTTTGTCACTACAAGTCACTTAAGCTCTTTTTTGTATATCATTGTGTAGGTAAACTTTGATTATGACTAGTAAATTTTAAATTGATGCAAGAGTTTACTACTTAAATCCATATTTGTGAATTTTAAATTTTATATTCAGATTCCAGACATGAAGAGCGGGAAACTTTGGCACATCATCTGTGACAGCTGACACAGATTCTAAAGTGAAATACGAACCACAAATAACCACAGAGAGTTACTCCAATGTCATTATATAAAAAAGGAAGGAGCAGTATGTGTCAATATATATGAAGAAAATTTTGAAGGTTTTCTACAAGAGCTGAAAACTGAAGCCAGTGGAAAAGTGCAAAATCTGCAGTTCCTTAACCATCCACCAGAGGGTTTCTTCAAAAGCTCAGAAAACCCCATTAGGTCCCATATTAAAGTGGTCATTTATTCAGCAGAATTAAACATGTTTGCAGAGTGGTGTGGTTTGGTCCCTGAAGCTCATTTCTTTATATCTTTGAACAACAAGGGGGCAAAAATTATTATCATTAATTTGATGTAAAGACAGAGAGTTTTATCGTGTTCAAACCAAACGTGAAATAAATAATTCATCAGAATGATTAACATGTAAAGTGTTGGTAAAGACAGAAGAAGATGAAAATTAGCCAATAGAAATGGAGCAATTTGGAAAAGTTCCTTAAAAGATCAAGCAGGATTAAAATCAGATTTGTGGAAATAATAACGTCACAAATTACTGAATCTTCTTACAAAGGAAAAAGCTGTCATTTTTGGGAAGAGAAACAATTGTTGCAGCCAACAACAAAGACTTTTTTTATGTTTCAAACTGCTTTAACCTTCTCGTGGTCTTACAAGAGTAATTACAAAAGTAATTTCATCATAACGTTGGTTTTCTCTCATAGAATTGCGTGAAAATGACATTGATGGTCCCATGTTATGCTATCTGCATGTAAAATTATTTATGACAATTTTTGTTGAATTATGTATTTTCACATAAATTTATAGCATTTTCTTGCCATTGAAGAAATCTAATTGATTTCAAAACAATACCCTGCCTTAAGTTTTACATTTGACTATATGTGATAATACATCAACATATGTACCTCTGATAATAACCTTTGTAGCAAAAAAAATTAATACATAAACATTTTTGCTTTTTCAAATCGAAAAAAGACGTTTACTTTAAAGTAGATTAAGTCTATCACACCATGAAATGACAAACTTCAATGTCCGAATGTGTTTGTTTTAGATAAACATCAGAAATGGAGAAACAAAAAATGTGGAGGAAAATGTTCACCTTGTACTTTTTATGCGGTCAGAACAGAGGGTGCAGAGTAAATCTGAAGACAACAGGAGAGTTAAAGATTCAACATAGACAGCAGCTGAGCTTAAGTGAAGGAAAGTGTCTGGTTCCAAATTGTGTTGATGTGAAGTAGACAGAGGCTGAAATGAGGGTCTTTAAGACACCTGCCTGGGAAAACTCAAGCTATAAATCATGTAAAGCTGCTCCAGAGCTATTATGTAACACCTGAAACATGAGCAGAATAACCCCTCTAGGAAATAAGCGTTTCATCAGACTGGCACGGAGTTCGAAGGAAGATTTGCATTATTTTCCACTCTAAAATGGAGTGAGAAAATCATATTATTTGTTTGGTGTGAACACAACATGAAACTCTCTCTGACAGGTGGGTGTGTTGACCTCAGCTCCACCTCTCTGCCTCTAATCGACCGGTGACAGGAAGTTTCACAGCTGAACTGCACAGAAACTGACCCATCAACACACACCTCTGATAATTCAGGGCGATATTTTATTATAAGTGTACCAACACTGTGGTCAGAGCTGGTGCAGGATGCTTAGGAGTTCAGTTTTTATTTCTGTGGTATCAAAACAAATATTAGCATCATTTGATGTTCACTGCTGTTGTATCAAAGTTTGAAATGCTAGTATTGTGACAAACCTACTTGGATGCAATTTTTACAAGTAAGGACCCTGAATTTATAAAACAAAGAAAATCCCCTTTCACCTTTTAACTTTATGTACACACTTTAAATTGTATTTCTATGGTAACTGAGGATCTTTCCAGCAGCCTCTCAGCTCAGGATGATCTGCTTTAATGTGCGTGTCAGTGCGGTTACAGGCACCGACTGTAGGCGCTGTGGAGATTCAGGTAAAGGTGAGAGCAACACAAGCATCTTTAAAAACGCGATGACTTTCTGTAAACTCGACATCCCATCAGGTGGCGTCAGCAGAAGCAGCAGAAGAGTTGAAGTTGTGAAGTGCAGACTGTGCAGACTTGAACAAATGGTTTGTATGGAAGAATATAACCCAGAGTCACTTATTTATCCCACAAACTGTGAAATGCTTCATTACAGGAGCAGAAAACCTTCTCCCTCTACTCTCATTCCCTTCCATCAATGTGTGAAATCCTCCTTTACAGTAAATCCACAGCTGCTGTGACGATGTTCAAGTAACATATGACTTTTAGATCAGTGTGGGATGGTCCGATGAGCGTACGCCTTGAAGAAAAAAAACAAAACAAAGACCCTTCCTCCTCCTCTCCTGGTCCTCCTCCTCTCTGGATCTCAGTCTGATCCAGGTCCAGTCCAAAGTTGAGTGTCTTTTGGTCCTTTCTACAGTTCTGTCCGTGCTTTGGCGGCTGCAGGGGCGTACTTGGGCATGAGCTCTGTGATTTTGCGGATAAAGTCGGATTTTTCAGCACAGCCTTTGCAGGACTCGCCCCACTCCTCCAGGATCTTCTTCAGGTCCTTTACTTTGAGCTTCTTCAGGTCCACTGAGGTCAGGTCCAGCTGTTTGTCTGCAGGACGACACACAAACAATCAGAAAACTGCCTATTTGCCTTTTAGATTCTTGCACCTCTCCCGAATTTCCTCAAGCTTTTTCCTCTCTCTCTCCCCCTCTTCACAGCAACAGAAAAGTGTTAACAGAATGAATTCATATCTTCCCTCCCCTTGATATCTTCTCTAAAATAAAAAGGGCAAAGACTCAAACAATCATTTTGCTTCCCTCCCTCTCTTTAAATAGTGTAACATTTTATACCCTTCAAAGTGTCCGACCTTCTGTCTTAAATCATAAACCAATATGTAAGTCAGGAGAAGCAGTTAATAATAAGAATTAATCCATTTCTCACCGTATTTGAGGTCACAGATCTGTCCGTCCTTCTTCTTGAGTTTCTCACAGATTTTCTCCACAGGGACGTGATAACTGAGAGGCTTCGACACCTCGTTGATCATCTTTGTGGCTGCATCACTTGTTGCTCCAATGTAGTAACACTGAAGGGAGAGAGAAGCATTATTCGACTGTTTTTTGACCATTGTTTTGAGTTAAGACTTTAAAGGACTCTTCAGTGTTTAATCTTTCAAGCAAGAGTCAAATATTCTCCAGAGGTCTGATCCTTAAAACAACTAAATTTAAAGTTTTAGTCTGATATTTACATGGTCATTATATGTACTGTGCTGCAGAGAATGTATCTTTACGGTTAAAAAGTAAAACTAATTTTGAAAGTAGCTCAGTGGGTGTGACTTTTCCATCTACTGCCCAGTCCTCCCTCCTGAAAAAGCCTGGAAAATAACTTTGTATAAATGTATTTTCTTAACTCATGCAAAGAGCAGAAACTATGATGTGAAAGCAGCTCTCAGGTTGAAGAAGAAAAATATCTGGCCTCTGGATTTGTGACAGGTGTATTTGGTTGTTTTTATAAAATCCAAATCCTACTTTTCATACACTAAATCTTGAAATTAGACATCAATTTTAAAGCCTGTGGCTGTACTGATGTTTTATGAACCAGTTATTAGACACGTAAATAAACTTAATAAAACCCTCCTTAAATAATACAGATGTTAGATAGTACTAAAAATATGATTATGAACACTCAGCACTTTTGACTAAGATCCACACACAGATGAAGTTTCACTGTTTACTTACGAAGCGGTTTTCTTTGCCTTTAGCGTCTTTGCAGATCTTTATGATCGCCTTCTCGATATCTGCGCTTTTAAATTCCACATTGTTGTCCTGTAGTGACTGATAAAACTTCCCCAGGAAGGACACACACACTGAGGGAAACAGAAACACACACATTTAAAAATCTACGACAGGCAGCTGATGTAATGGATTCATCATGATAAGAGTGTAACAGAGAAATATTAACATAACCTCTGCTGAGTGTTTGTCCATACATATTTGATGTTTGGTTTGATTGTTGTCAAGATAACGGCAGATAAGTGTGTGTGTGTCTGTGTGTGTGTGTGTGTGCGCCTGGGGTGGGGTAATATTCACTGTGGGCTTGAAAAACACTGAGTGGTTTAAATGAGCAATAAATCAACAGGATTATCTCTGTTTCTGCAGCTTCACTCTCTTTTCAAAGTTGTATCAGACCACAGTAGCATCATATCTGTTTGATTTAGCGAAGTTTGCACAGGACTAGAAACATGTGTTGATAAGATTTTGATACCACTGCTCTTATCGGATTCTTTCCTTGTGTGAATTTGTACAAAAAGTAGCCTTAAAATTTTTCTGTCTCAACATCATTTTGTTTAGTTCAAAAGTAAATGTGAAATTTGCCACCGAATCTGGATATCTCTGAACGTAAATAAATAAAAACTAGTGATCTTTGTACACAAAGTTGCAGCAGCTGCACTTGTCTGAAGTGTGTCAAACACATGACACTTTAGGTTTATAACGTCATGTGTGGATAAATGTTTAAACAAGTTGATGGTGTTGCCACTCTTGCATGTTATTAAATTGTTGCACAAATTGCACTTTGCATTGTTAGCTTCCTTTTTGGTAAGGTGAAGCTAAGATTTCAATCTCTTCGATCGCTGTTATTATCTTTTATTATGTTTTCTCTGCTATTATCTCAGAAATTCTGCGAGTGACTAATGAACGCGACTGACGTGTGACATGTCACATGACGACATAAGATCCAGCTGCTTTGGTGTAATGTGAAGAATTGATGAGGGAATGGTTAATCATCAAGACCAATGATGATGATGGACTGAACCATTTCTAATGGATTCTTAATAGGAGCAGGTTTTTAATACCAATTCATACAGAGGACCTGCTATTTCCACCTAACTATTCCATAGGTGCCTTGCTTCTTGCTTGAGTGCTCTCTTTGTTTTTTATGAATTGGCATATTCAAATAGCCCTCAGAAAGGCTACATCACAGTCCAGTGCGGCCTGGTTAAAATAATGAAAAGCTGTATTTGAATATTCAGGCAGCAGAGATAGTGTCTGTGATAGCTACAGCAAACTTTTCATTGAATTGTGCTTCAAATATTTTCAGTGACAACTCAGTACTGCAAGCAGATCAGTTTGTCACCTGGACTCTTCCACTACCGAGCCATGCTGTTGTACTCTGTGGACAGTGTGGTTTGTTGTCGTCTCTCTGAAATCTGTAAGGTCTTCCTGAAAAAGTTTCTGTCAGCATATGTTGCTCCAGAAACCTGTACTGTTTAGCAGTGAGGGAGCATTGAACACAGTGTTCCCTGGGGGCCTAAAGATCTGGTCCATCCAGTCTTGGGTTTAGTCCTTTTCCCTTTTGTTCAGGGATTTCTCCAAATTCTTTGCATCGTTTAATGATATTATGTTCTGTAGATAATAACATCCAATGTTTTTTTTTTCTTTTTTTACTCTGGGGATCATTATTGAATCTATTGAACTATATGCTCACGCAGTCTCTCACACAGTAATAAAACTCAACCCAGCTACCTCTCTGAAGTGTCCTTTTTATGCCCAGTCATGTTACTAACAGGTTGCAAGTCACCCTGGGCAGTTCAGAGATGTTTCTTTGGATGTATTTTAGAATCTCACACCTTTTTCAGTGTTTCAATGTCCCCGTACCAACATTTTGAAATACTTTACATCAATATCTTGCATCGATTTTAAAGCTTGCACTTATTTGTTTCTGCATTTGACATATTTTGGAATTGATGAAGGGGTTAAATGTCTTTAAACCATTCATAATTGTTTTTATTAATACTTTATCCACTATCCAATCATTTTAGGGGACTAATTAGGGTATCTCAAGCTTACACAAAAAATAAAAATCTTCACTAATCTGTACAATTAAAAGCAAATGGTCAACATTTTTTTTTTAAATAAAATAAACTGGAGGACTGGTAATGCATGTTTTGTGTCCTTCAGTAGGATGTACGTATATTTCACACCTTCAAACTAAATATAGACTCTTTGTTTGAGTGCTAATGTTTGATTGCTTTGTTTCTTTAGTCTGGTCTTATTTATGATTTATTGTGGTTTTATTACAAACCGCTCCAAAGCCAAAGAGCCTCCAGCTTCTGAGGGAGACCAGTTAAAAGAAGTGTATCACATCCGTTAGCATCACATCAGCTCTGATACCGACCTCACTTCTTCATTACAGACTGATTCAGATTCACAGACAGTCTGATGCTCTTCAGAGAAGATTTCTGTTACTTGTTAACACGTGAAAGTGTCAGAGAGCAGACAGTGATGCTGTAACAGTTAGCTGGAGCTGGAGCTAGCCTCCTGCTGCTGTCTTACCTTCACAGTCTCCTTCCTTCAGGGCTTCAGAGGATCCGAGCAGCAGGCAGAGCACCACAGCCGCCGACAGCCCGCTCAAACACAGCATGTCTGCGGGGAGAATTCACTCTTTATTTTCGGAAAACCTTGAACACTCAGCTCTCAGTCGAAGCCCTCGCTTTCTATCTTTCTTTCTTTCCTGGGAGAGTTTGACTCATGAGCCCTTCCACTTTACACGCCGGTAAAACGAGCACGCAAACGTTCCTGATTGTACGGGCTCTACGGTGCCACGTCACGTCAAGTCGGCGCCTGATTGGTCGAAGGGCCTGACTTTTCCTGTGTGTCTCAACGAACTTTGCTCTGACTGGCTGAAGAGAGAACATTCCGGGAACAACGTCCAGTTGGCGCCGCCTGATTGGACCACATCCGCCGCGTGCGCTGAAAGCATTTGCATCGACCGAATTACTGTAAAATAAAAACTTATCTTTGAAACTTGTTACTCTTTCTCTCTTTTTCTTTTTGGAATGAAAACACTTAGAATACGTTTATGAATGTTACTGTGTCAGCTGTGTGACGGAAGACTGTTGATAAAGAGAGAATAGAAAGAAACACGAACAGTAGTATAACAATAAATAAATGTAGAGAAGGGGCTTTACTTTACATCAAAATAAACTGATCAGATAAGTGTGCACTTCAAAGCTTATATATTTACCGATAATTTCCCGCAATGCAATGCGGCGTCCTTACAGTTTACGTTTACTCGATTGAATTTAAGTTTTATACAAAACCACTGTCATTTCAATGTTAAAAAAACACAAACGCTTTCACATGTACAATACTTGAAAACATTGACATGAATTTCTTGTTGAATTAGAATATTCTGAACACCTTAACTTATTTCAGTAGTTCAGTTTAAAACCTGAAAAACATCAATTATTCAGTATATCATTTATTTCTTTTAACTGCAGTGATTACATATCAGTGGAAACAGAAAATTCAGTGCCTCACAAAATAAGTTTTCCACAAAATACCAATACAAAAGATTCTTAATACAGAATGTTTCTGAAAAGTATTTTCACTCCTTTCGCATAAATAACAGCATCAATGGCCACACAGAAACATCATCGTCATATAACCAGCTCTTGGTACTTTTGGCACTGCGGGCAGGTACCAAGTCCTGCTGGAAGATATATCTTTTTTCCAGTTTCAATGAACTATACACCATAATCATCACAGCTTAAACAAATAAATTACAAAATAATTTACTCTGTTTTTTACGTAATGTATAAAATATGTGAATTGAAATTTTGAATTGAACTTTTGAATTATGCTACTGAAAAAAAACCAAAAAACTTTTTTTCCATCATATTTTCATTAAGCTACTGAACTAAATCTTTTGTTTTCCATATTAGTTTCATTTATTGAGATGCTTCTGTGTTATCTTCTTTTTCATTTTTCCCCCTATTTAAAAAAAAAAAAAAAAAAGAAAAAAGGAAGCTGTTCGTGTTGCTTATTATTTTTCCATCACTTGATGGCACTGTTGCTATTTTTGTGTGTGTGTGTGTGTGTGTGTGTGTGTGTGTGTGTGTGTGTGTGTAATTCAGATTTTATAAACCATGACAGCCCAGACCTGATGCAACATGAAGTTATGTATCTGAGGATCTGCTGCTGTGTTTAGATTAATTTAAGTCGCTCTCATCCTCACATTTTCCCATTTTTCTGCTTCAACATATCAACTCCCAGGACAAAATGTTCACCTGCTGCCTCACACTGACAAGTGTGTGCTGGCTTTCCCACACTTAATGCCTGCTCTTTTGTTTTCCTCTGCGACTGCAGACTAATCTTTTAAATAGAGCTGTATCAAAGTCCCTCTGACGGTTCTTGTCTTTGTCCCAAATTTTTCTGAATGTCTAACAACTTCACAGTGAGGACCCCCAAAGACAACACTGGTTTGGAGAAACTTGCTTGTTTTCTGTTGTATCAGCAGCAGTCACATCCCTCTCCTCATAGCTCTCAGACTCTAATGAGGAGGCTGAGATTTGTCTCTGCAGAGCTCAGGAGCTGCTGTTTTTGATCAAATGGTTTGATGGAGCCTGCGCAGACACATTGAAACACAATGACAAACAAAGCAACAAACAAAAAGCTCTTCTGTTTGATATTTTTTTGCTGGTTGTACTTGGTTATTATCCACCACTGATGGTTTAGAAACACCATTTTTCAGCACCGCTCTGCTGGTTTCTGTTCCTCTGAGAGAACAGACCTTCTCATATGGATCTGATTTTCTGTGCCAAGCTTTGTTCTCCACAGAACGGGGCTGTCTGGGTGCTGTTATATAACACTGACGTAATATTGTGGTTCCTATTCAGTGCTCATGTCCTTGCTTGAAAGCTGTAATCAGACACACTCGTGTTTAATATTAAAACAAGACGATATTTACTCAGTATGGAACATGGAAATCTAATTGTCATTTTAATAGGATTGTGTTCATGCTTTTTGACAGGGTAGGTCAAACATCACTGCCCTGTAAGGTAGAGTTCTCTTCTGATTGTTTCTACGGACTATCACTTTAAGGCTCCCCAATCCACAAATCCCTCCCCACTGATTGGCTGGCCTGTCAAGGGTCAGAGCTGTGGGCAGACCTCGATTTTTGAGGCCATTTTGAGCAAGTTTAGATTCAAAGATTTCTACAAGATACAATTATGTAGGGGTTTGAAAATCCGTTTATTCTGAATATCCAGCATTGTTACTTTATATTTAAAATATGAAAAAGCACTAAATCCCTTTTTTGAAGTGTAAAAAAGAAAAAAATGATATTATTGTTACCATTATTTTACAACTTTCACAAGACTGCAAAGTAAAAACAAAATTGTAAAGAAAATGTCTCATATTTTTGTGATTCCCAGTTACTTTCCTAAATCTCACTGACTAACATGTTATGAGAGTTCCAATGTCTACATTTTGCTTGTGAAAACTGTTTTTTTTTTAAATTATATCAAATAATGCATTTTTATTTCAATTCTTTTTTCCTGATTAAACATTGAATTAAGAGTGTACAAACAATCATCTTGCTGTGTTGTTAATATTCTGTGTACACAAAACAATAAAAAAACAAAACATTTTGGGGAATTAAGGGCTTCTGTACAAAATAACACACAATCTTTTAAAAGCATAACTGCATCATGATGAATACATTAAAGCCAACAACTTTTGTTTTTATGTCGTCTCGGCTTTTCTTATCTGTTGTGGTCCAACTCTTTACAAGTAGCCCATACAATACGTCAAAGAAACCAAGGCAAAACTAATAAACACCAAAACCAAGAAACCAAACCTTACAGTAATTTATAAATTCATTTTTGAAATTCTCAAAACTTGACAGCCTCTTAATGTCTTTTGACAGCGGATGATGTTGCTATTACTGGCGGTCAAACTACCCTTCCCTGTGTAATTAAATGGATGTGCAAAATTTCAATGAAGGAAAACAGAGAACTTGTAGTGCTTGATTTTAACACAAGTCCTGCCTTTCACAAGACAAATAGCCAATAGGAATTCACGGTTTTAGGTTCAGTGTGACTGTGTCAGTAACTCAGCATTAACCAGCTGGCACCATCGTTTCCTTTTGGATAATTTCCTATTGGATAATTTCCTATTGGCTAATTACTGCATGGTCAAAGACACGTCCTGTGGTTGTGGAAAAGATGTTAGTCTGTTTAAGAAGGGTCAATCCATTGGCATGCAACCAGCACAGAAAATATCTATGGCGCAAAAACTACTGAAATTAGGCCAAGAACTGTCCAAAGCATTATTAAAACTTGGAAGGATTGTGGCAAACAATCATCTTGGGCGCATCAGAGTAAGGAGAGAGGCAGGTGAAGTGATGCACCCATTATGCCAAGTGCCTACTGTACAAGCCTGTGGGGGCAGTGCTATGATCTGGGGTTGCTGCAATTGCTGAGGTCTAGGTTTAGCAACATTATGTGGCCAAGGAATGAGGTCAGCTGACCACCTGAATATACTGAATGACCAGATTATTCCATTAATGGATTTTTTCTTCCCTAATGGCACGGGCATATGACAATGCCAGGATTAATCTAGCTCAAATTGTAAAAGGGTGGTTCAAGCTCTTGATGAAGAGTTAATGCAACTCTGGAAGGAAATAAATCTTGTGATATTGCTGAAACTAATGGAAAAAACACATGCTGTAAACAGGCAGTCAAACCAAATATTTGAGCGTGTGAACATTTTTAGTGGCGACCTTTTTTAGGCCAGGCATTCTATAAAACAATTGCCAATATGTGAATCATGGAGTATTTTTTCTGTTGAACCACTAAGAAAAGACCATGTGAACAGAGGCCCTCGCCCCCTCCTGTTCACGCCCCTGGTAATAAACAGAACAAACACCACGGAGTGACGTCAGTGGGTTTTTTCAGCTGGTTACGTCAGCGGAGCTGCGCGTTGTTGCAGAGTCACTGCGTCTGTGGGACTGTAAACAAGGAGGAGGAAAGAGGAGATTAATGCACGATCCTCTTGTCTGTTCATCAATGATAGTATTTATATCTGGTACTCAGTAGTAAGTGATTCTTAGAGATGGATCTAGTGATCCGTGTGTAGCCTGTGAATAAGGCACAGGTCGTGTTTTCACGGAGACACTACGCGGAGCTAGCACCGCCTGTTAGCCTGTCCGAGCTAACGCTAGCTTTGCTGGCTAGTAACCGTCTGGGGGTGTTGTTGTGAGGAAACACCCTTTATGCGACAAATATCTCTCTCTTTGCCGAGTCCAGGATATCCTGAACCGTAAGTGTACCTCTTTATTTACTTATAAAAATGTTTCCAAACATTTCAGAACCGTCTAATTCTACGTCCTGCGACCAGTTAGCCTGTTAGCTGCTGAAGTAGCTGCTCGCTTTGACCAATAGGGTGTGAGTGTTTATGAAATCCACTATTTACAGGCAGGTGTTGCTAGGTAGAACGTTGATATGGAAATGTTGAGTGATTAAAGAGTAGAAATACGACAAACGGCCCGTGTAGACCTGATTTAAAGGCTCAGCGTCTGAAGTGGAAGTGAAATTTAAATCACAACATGAGCTTTATCTGGCTCCATGTTCACGTGATGTTTCATCAAGAGAGTTAGCATTGACTTCAGTATCTTTGATCCATACTTGCACATGACGTATATTCAATCAGACCTGTTATTCATTTATTCCTGATAAGCCACGTTCGAGTATTTGTTGAACCTTGAAAGGCTTTCATGTAGTCCACGTATCAGAGATGCATCACTTCACCTGATGGTTTGATTACTTGAATTTAGGTTTATGATGGACTCTATGTATAAAGAAATTAGAGTGACTGCAGTCTTATGTTGAGAACTATTTCTCTAAATGGACTTAGAGAATTTAAGTTAAATCTCTCATTTAAACTTATTTGAATTATTTACTCTTTCCAAGGTTTTCTATTCAAATTTGTGATTTTCTGTCAGGATAAAAACTCTAACTCCTTTCAGTCAGTCTGCCTAACCAGAGCCGTATAATCACTGACTCTGGTGTGATATGCCTTTTTGATGCTGAATTGGTGTGTTGTGTTTGTTTATTTCAGCTGGGTGGCTGGTCAGAGCGGCCTCCTCCCACCATGGAGGCAGGAGGAAAGGACTGCGAGGAGGAAACTCTCCAGACGGCGTTCAAGAAGCTGAGGGTTGATGCTGAGAGGTAAAAACAGCTTCTCTGACTCCTGGTTTCCTCTGCTGTTGTATTTTTACAATTGATAACTCAGTGAAAAGCACCACTGCTGAAACACTCAGCAAAGCAACAATCCCCACCGGTCCTGCTCGGAGCAGGGATACTGCTAGAGTAAAATCAACTCCATTGTCCAGGCTGATGTGGGATTTCAGTTTCTAAAGACGTTTTAAAGCTGTAGCTGAGTTTTAATACCAGTTTGAAAGGACTGAATTTGCCTGACAACCACAGCTGTTCTCATGCATGTACAAAACTTCTGAACACATCCTGAAATTTTCAGCGTGAGTTGTGAACGGCATCTCTTTTTCATCCCTCATCAGACCTTTCAGACCTCATCAGAAATTTTCACTGGTTCTTGAATTGTTAAGTTTTCACTGGAAGTCTTGTGAGCTGATGTGAATGTACGGCTCACAGTGTATCATAAGTTTGGTGTAACCTTCATGATCATATGATGCAGCTTCATCCTATTTCCTTTTCACGTATTTGTTGATTCAGTTTCCGTACAGCATCAATGCAAAGACGAAGCTGTAAGTGCGGAGTCATTCTCTGTTTTGCATCTCAGTTACTCATCTTGGATACACTATGAACATTAAGTGGTGACAGCAAATGTCAAATTGCCATCAAGGATTTTGGTTTGTTTTGTATCCTTACATTTGTAGAGTGTGGCTGTTGATATGGGCTTCCTTCACTGTGTGTGTTTTCATTTTTGAGCAAGAGAGAGAGAGAGAGAAGGATCCCCATGATGATTATAAACCCCTCTTCTGTTTTGGAATGCATGTGTAAAAATGTCTTAATAGAACATGCCGCCCTTAAATGTTAGTGGTAAAACTCAGGCTAAAATGGGAAGATAGAAACATTAGGACGAAGGGTAAGGTGTGTGTGTTAGTATTTCATACAGTATCAGATAAATTTAGGATGTGATTTTTACAGGTACCCTAAATGTGAACATGTTTATCTTCATATTTTCCAGTTTACCTGGAGCTGTGAGTGTTTCTGAGGCGTTAAATCCCAGAGCAGCGTCTCGAGCTTGTCTGGACTCCAGCGGAGCAAAACCCAAACTGAGCTGCCCCAAGGACAACTGGCACGGGTGAGTCCTGGTCACAGCTCAGTCACTTGGTCTTTTTCCTTTGTTGGATTGGAAAGTGGAACCAGTTAAAGTTAGGTTTGACTTCATCACTTTATTTCACTAATTTTCAGAAACTGCAACATTAATATCACTGCAGTGTCAATCTAAGGCCCAATTCCAATTCCTTTCTTAACCCTCAATCTTAACCCTCAAGCTCAATCCTCAATCTTAGTAGCCCTCAAAACCAAGTGTTAAGGGCTATCTTGTGACTTAGAAATGGGACACCCCTTAAATGCAAATGAAATTGTTGAAAAAATATCTGTATAAATAACACAACCACGGACATATTCAGCTGTCACAGCATACCATAGTTTATTGAAAGGTAAACACCAGCTATAACTATCGTTACATAACTCTGCGGCTACAGGAGATGACATTAGCCCGGTCATCTTATACCATCATCGGCACAAGCATGTTATATGGGCTGTTATCTTGATAAAACAATTACATTACCACGGAGAAAAATGACCATTTTGTAACATTAACTAACTTAAACGATAGCAACATGGCTTGTCCGCACCGGACGCTATTGACAAAAGATCGTAAAATAAAAATAAATGTTATGCAACAACGAGGTAAATAATCCATAAAATGGGTCTAAACTAAGATAATACAAATGATTTCGTAATATTTATCGTAATATTTATATCTCCATTAACAAAGAAAACACCTAAGCTCAAGTTGGAAATCTTGTGCTTTGCTGTCCCTCAGTTTCTGTTTTCAGCTAAACGCAAACTGCAGTGCTCTGATCAGCTGTTTGATTGTTAGAGGTTCAGGCAGAATCCTAATCTAAAGGAACATGATCTCCATTCAGAGAGTGTTGGAGTTAATAAACTGGAGTTAACTCCTCTACTCCTGTTGGGTTATTACATCATAAGCACAAACTTCACTGTTTAGTATGAGCGGCTTACAAAACTAGGGCTGGACAATTTCCCAAATGTATCTATTTTCCATTATTTTCCCCTATATTGAAATTGAGATTTAATGTTTTTTTTTTTTTTTTGGTTCCATGTTTTATGTTCTCAAAAAACACAAGCAATAAATCACTCTTCATAAATAAGAGCAGTGCATTTGTTAGTAATACTAGGAATAAAAAACTTCTAAAAAGGAGAGATATTTCAATTGAAATGGCAAATTTGAGATCACTATTTGATCATCGTCATTTGACACCAATCTTTATTGAATGGATTGATCTTTTTTTAATTGTTAAGAATAAGAAAAACAAATACATGAGGGAAAAAAGAAGAATTTTGATAAAAAAAACAAAAAACCATAAGAAACTTTGTGTGTATATAAGGTATATCTTTAAAAAATAGACTTTTATGAAAGAGTGAAATATTTTTGGTTGCTCGTTTAAAGAACAGAAGCCCAGGTTTCTTGAAATGTTGATGATTATGACTTACAGGGAATGAAACCCTCAAATTAAGCCCAAAAAAATCAGAACATTACATAAGATCGATAAAAAGGGAGATTCCGAACAGAAAAGTCAGGCCTCTGAAAAGTCTTATTACTATGCACTAAATCCCCTTTTTTTTAAGCTAATCATGGCTGCTTTTTACCCACTCAGATCAATTTATTTATTTATCTATTTTACCAATCTGGGGCATTGGTTTTGCTACTTTCTGACTTTTTCCATGTTTTCTCCCAATTTCATCCCTTTGCTGCTTTTTGACCACTTTTCCCCCTTAAAATGTTTTCAGTGCTACTATTCACCACTTAAATTTTTGCTTTTACGAAGGTAGTTTTCAACAGTTTGTCTCTGGTTGAGTAGCGTGGAGTAACACTGGTTAGAGCATAAAACATTGACTGCAAAAAAATCTGTGTGGTATTCGGACAAATTTGAGGTTAAAGAAAAATTACACCGTCAGTGATAAGAATACTGTAGCAGGCCATATTGCGATTTAACCAAATATCGATAAATTGTCCAGCTCTGAACCAAACAGATTCAAGTTATGAAAACATGCAGTAACCCTTCAGTTAGTTGACTTCACTGACAAACCCATCTGTGACGCTCCAATCAGAGAGATCACACTAAAACATATCACTAACATACAAACACTACAAAAAAGGAAAGACTGTCACAATCTTCATAGATCCTACAGCTGGATCAAACTGTCAGCTCTGTGTCATCACTAAGAGTGGTGACTATACTGTGGATGTGTGAACATAGATCTCATGGTGTTTGTTCTTTTTCCTCCTCTTCATCTTTAGATGTACGAGGAAATCCTCTCGAGGAGCATCCAGAACTCAGCGTCGGCGGCGGTCCAAGTCCCCCATCCTGCAGCCTCCTAAGTTCACCTACTGCAGCTCGTCTGCAGCCTCCACACTGTCGCCCCCTAGTGGCTGCCTGAAACACCACCACCTGACGGTCCCTGAGGCTGCAGAGCCTCCACCTGCAGCTGAAGGAGGAACCTCCTCTGTCTCTGTTCCCGCCCAGAAAGAGCTCAGCGCCTCAGGCTCCCCGGGCCACATCTCTCCTCTGGTTTTTGGATCCTGCGCTGGTTTTGACACACAAGAAGTCCCAACTGTCGTCTCTGCTTTGGTGACATCACCGAGGAAGGATGGTTCCTCAGAGTCGAGCGAGGCGAGCGTCCCGGGGAAAAGTGTGAGTGAAGGAGCAGAGCCCGGAGCAAAAAGCAGACCTGCTGAAGCCGCTGACTTCAGAGCTTTGTCCGAGCTTCACAGCAGCAGCTCTGCAGACGGCACGCTCGCTCCCTGCTCCTGCGCCTGGAAGAAAAGCACAGAGTCCCCAGAGGAGAGCGTTCAGGGGGCTGAATCTCAGTGTCAGTGTCAGTCCAATCAGCAGGGCTGGGCCGGCGTGGAGGTGTACTCCTTCACCGGGCTCCGAAACGTCATCTCTGAGTGCGAGAGGAGCCTGCCGAGCCACGCGGACCCAACCAGAACTCTCAGCACCAACGCTGCCGCAGGTTCCTCCCCCTCATCACTTTCTTCATCAGGCTCCCCGCGCTCCTGCTCAGAACAGGCTCGCGGCTACGTGGACGACATCACGATAGAGGACCTTTCTGGATACATGGAGTATTATCTCTACATCCCCAAGAAGATGTCACACATGGCTGAGATGATGTACACTTAAAAAGATTACAGTAATATAAAGAAGCAAAGAGATTTCTGTTGTGAGCAGGTGGCCTCTGAAGAATGTCAGTAATGCTTAGAGAACAGATCAGGCATGAAAGTTGTAATTTAAAGATACAACATTAACTGATTTAACTTGTTTTC
>RPOG01002691.1:0-16587 GCA_008086565.1 Thalassoma bifasciatum
GCTCCGCGGGGAATTACTTGTATCTTTTGTGAGCGTGTGCATGTTTGTGTGTGCACAAATGAGAAAGTGAGAGTGTCATGGCGTGTTCTGCCTCATCAGGCTGATAAGACAAAGAGAGGCTGGTTGGTTTAATATCCTCATCGATCCCCGCTCACCTTGGTACACATTAACATTTACAACCAGGAGATCCAACTCAGACAGTTAAGGAGTCTCCTGAGCAAAATGGAGATGAAGAGACAGAGGAGGGATCCTGGAAGGAGGAGAGGGAGGTAAACACCAATAACTAATCTCAGAGTGTGCAAACAAAAACAAGTCATAAACTCTGCTCAGTGTCAGTGCCTGTGATTCTGAGAGCCTCAAATGAGAGGCTGTTTTTCACCCAAACACCAATTACAACGTATAACAGAGAGAAGAGATGGCAAAACCTGCAGAGTTGCTCCAAGAAAGTTGAATTGAATTATGTACAAACTTAACACAAAATGTAAGGCAATGAGGTAGAATATTGGAGCCACATTTGTAGGGAACATGCATTTATGAAATGAGAAGCAGAGCTGTGGGTTACACCTATGAACATTTTTCCAAATCTTTTCTGGCAGCGCCAAACAGCCAAATCTTCCTCTGCTGCTATTGACTCTTGTTTAAAGCTTCTGGTTTGTATCTGGTTGACAGAACCTGTGGGCATGAGCCCTGCTACAGTGGTCACTCTGTGTCAGCACTGACGCTTTTACTGATTTGGATATGACCTGTGTAATAGGGCAACTTAAAGCTGTTTTTACACAAAAACAAGTTGCAACATTATTTGGAGTGAGCCCCAGCCTGGCACCATCTTCAAAGTAAAGGGCAAATTCTAAGAGTGTGCTGCAACACAGAAACAATCTACTTAACACAATTCTCCTTATATTTGAGCTAAATGTATTAACCACAGAGCTCATATTTTGCCCTAAAAAACCCTATATTTTTAAAAACATCTTGACAAGATGTCAAGTTGAAGTGAGGAAACAAAGGAGCTCAGTTTCAGGGTGTTGGAAATCTTCTTGTAGCCTTGGTCATCTTCATGTAGCACAACAATACGTCTTTTAAGATCCTCAGAGAGTTCTTTACCATGAGGTGCCATGTTGGAACTTTCAGTGACCAGTATGAGAGAGTGTGAGAGCTGTACTACAAATTTGAACACACCTGCTCCCTATGCACACCTGAGACCTAGTAACACTAACGAGTCACATGACATTTTAGGGGAAAAATGACAAGCAGTGCTCAATTTAGATATGGATGTAGTCTCTTAGGGGGGTACTCACTTTTGTTGCCAGGGGTTTAGCTATTAATGGCTATATTTTGAGTTATTTTGAGGGAAAAATAAATTTACACTGTTATATAAGCTGCACACAGACTTTTCATTGTGTCAAAGTGTCATTTTGTCAGTGTTGTCCCATGAAAAGATAAACTTAAATATCAGCAGAAATGTGAGGAGTGTACTCACTTTTGTGATACACTGTATAAATATATAGGGGTCAATGACAAAAAGAGGGTCTAAAAACGTATTTTTAAAAAAACATATTTCTGAGAGAAGAATTATGTTTCTAACAGATTTCAGTAGTTGATCAACATTTCAAAGTTTTTAGGTTCATTATTTTTTAGTATTTTTAATTTGAGCACCCAAAAATGTCAGGTGGCGCAACCAAATATATGAAAATATATTTATATGTTCCTGTTATTTTTTCTGTGTGAAATTATAGGCAAGTATCTCTCAAGTTTCTGTAGTGACTCGTACATTTTCATTTTGTGTGTTTTATTTCTCTTATTTGTGAATAAGATAAATAACTTTATGTTAAAATAACATTTCATATTATTACATTGGTTGTACCACCTGACATGGAAATTGTTCCAGTCACCAATGAAGTGAAAAAACCTTTTTTATCAGTATTTCAGAGAAATCTACAAACTTTTCCACTTGGTCACAAATGTCATTTGGGCTCCTCTGGCTGATGCAGTTTCCTGTTTCCTGTTTTATTCTCTTCACTTTCAAATAAAAGTCTAATGTTACGGTTGCACCACCCTGACATTTGACAAGGTGAAAATTATGGGACAAAAGTTTTTTAAATTTCTCAACAGCTTTAAAATTCTTTTTATTTGCAAAGAATGTTTTATTTAATAAGGTTCAAGCATAAAATAATGCCAGTGTATTTTTAATTTCCATTTACAATAACTGACATTCAATTTTTAGAGTTTAATTACTGTGGATACTTGTCAGGACGGTTGCACCACCTGACATTTTAGGGGTTTGAGGAACCAAAACACAAAAAAAATGTTATATTTTAATAGTTTAAAGATGTGTTCAAATAACACAGGTTTCATAGAATAAAGAAATACATGTGATGAAATACTCAATTCATGATGGAAGGAAATATTAAACTCGGACACAAAAAAGGGACGTCACGTCATTGACCCATATATATATATTTATATATTTATATATGTATATATATGGAGAAAGAAATATAATTAAAAGTTATAGACAAAGACTTGAGGGTGAAAAAGCTTACAAACTATAAATTAATCAGTGTTAAAATGGATGAAAGAGAATTAAAATGTTTCGCAAAGCATCAAATAAAGATTATTCATGAAATTACCAAAAACAATCAAACAAAAAAAAAAAGAAGTCACACACAAAAAAATCATATTTACATTAAATTTATACTGTTTTATGTTGAATGCTTGGTTACAAATATTTAAAGAAAAAAATGGAAAACTTCTTTCCCTCTTAAGATCAATAAAAACACTTAAGGGAAAAATCCTGACACTGACTTTCATAATTCATGCATCAGAGGGTTAATGTGATGAAAAAGAAATTAAATGAAGTGGCTCACAGTGGCTTTTAGAGACCATTAAAACTCCGGTTGCCTTGTACACGTGTAACCGGATATCTTCAAAAATGAATATTACCCCTCATTCATTTATAAAAATACTTTTGTCTACACCGGATCATTCAGGGGGGAAAAAAGTATAACCAGATAAATATGTCAATAAATGTGGCTCTAAGAACGCCAGACCCATAAGCGTCAGTGTTTTTCAGTATTTAATATCTCAAAATTTTGACTTTGTTACCCAATAACTTTGACTTTTTAAACTCAATTTTTAAAATTTTTATCTCATAACTTTGACTTTTTTTTTAAACCTCAAATTTAGTCAGAGCATGTTTTCCTGCTCAATGCCTTGACAGGTTGTTGCATCAGAATAATGTCAGTAACCTAGTGCAGTGCTTTATCATAAATATCAGTGGTCTGCAGAACAAGCTGAGACAAAACCCTGACATTTGGTGGAAATTTATAAAATCCCTCCAGACATGATTTTACCACCAAAAAAGGAGGAGATGTCCAGCTAAAAGAAGACATTTAGTTGACTGATGGGATTCAAGTCTGAGATCTGGTGGAGCCCCTTATGAGACATTCACATAGTGAGAGAACTGACTGACAACCAGATCTGAGAGAGTCCTGGTGGATCTGAGCTTCTTCCATTTACAGATGATGGAGGCCACTGTGCTCATTGGGACCTTCAACGTTTCTGAACCTTTTCCCAGTTTTGTATCTGGAGACAATCCTGGTTCAATCAACTGAATTTACCTCAGGTGGACTCCAATTAATCTCAAGGATGATCGGTGGAAACAGGATGAACCTGAGTTCAATTTTGAACTTTGAGGCTATAAATACTTACGTAGATGTGATGTCATAGTTTTTTATTTTTAAAAAATCTGAAAAACAATTTGAAAGAAAAGTCTATATCAGATTGAGAGGAAGATGCACAAAGCCAGTTGAGTTGGTAAAAGCTTTACTTAATTGTTGCAAGAATGAAACACAAAGAAGATACACAGAAGTGTCTCTGAGGTCAAGTTGAGCAGCCTTATCTTCCTCACTGGTCGTTCAACCTCTCTCTCCCCTTCATTGATTCCCTGTGGCAGGTCTTGACCTTTGCCCTCCTATCCTCCACTTCATCCTGAGACATATACCACTTATTTTTTCCTAAGGATAAGCCAATAATCTACTTTCCATCTTTTGTCAGTTCCTCAAACAAAAACGAAACACTCTGAGTAAGAAACCTAAGTGACTGTTTTGTTTTTTTTTCCAACAATTTTTCAGAAAAGCTTGTTCACATTGTCATTTTGGGCAGTTGTTTGAGAATATTTAGGAAAAAAGAAATCAGTTTTTGAATGAGGGTGAAACAACAAAATGTAGGAATAGTGAAGTACTGTGAATACTGTCTGGATTGGTTGGTCCACTTATCATGTCCTGTGTACAAATGTGTTCAAAGAAGAGTCTCCCCCCTTTGATTTCAGTTCCACTGCGACCATCAGTCCACCTCACTCTGAGACTTTGCAGGGGGAATGTAAACAAAGGCTCCCTCTGTCTGAAAGCATAAATCCTTTTGTTTGGTCTCCACCTCGTGACAGCAGTGACAGGCATTGAAAATGACGCTGCAGAAATACTCGGTCTTTTAGCTAATGGTCTTGCTCTGGTTTGTAGGTCACAGAGAGGCACGGGTGTGAAACTGAGACTGTTTCATAACCTGTTTAACCTCCTCACAGAGGGTTTAACTCGGTTACTAAGGATTACGGATATTTTTAAATTTGGCATCAGATGATCCTGAAAACAACCGTAACCATGAGCCTGAGCTCTATTGTGGTGAAGATCAAGAGAGTCAGAGAGTAATGAACTCAGTGAACCTCTTTGTATATATACACAACATAACATCATTAGTATATCAACCAATCAAAGACGACCCAGGATACAAAGATGAATTTACATGGGATGTAGAATCTTTAACATGTTGTCTAAACCAGTTAATATTAACTCTCAGTGGCCTAAAACTGTGGTTACAACAAAACTTTCAGCACTAGAGTTTTATCTTTCTTATAAAAACTAACAGTAGTGCTAACAGAATGGCTGTCAAATTATATGTTTTCTTCAGAATAACAATTCATGTTAGTATTTCTAAAGCTAATTAATCACTGTCTGAATAACATGGTACATTTTTTTAGTATTTTAAAATTTTTTTGTGTCTCTTCTGACCTCTGCTTATAGAATAAATTCTCAAATAAATGCTGCAATGCTTCATCAATGCGTTCTTAAACTTTACAGAATTAAGAAACTCCATAGATCACAGGACCATGTTTTCAATTTCGGATGTCTCAGTTGTAGATGTAGTCAGTTTTTTTATTCTACAATATCAATATGTTGGTAATGATAATCAGGAAAGAGGTAAGTGACATGAACATAATAGGAAGAGGTGCAGCTTAGGGATCGTCAAGTCCTTCCTATGAAAGTGATTTATTGTCACAATGTGCCAAGAAAGTGTCTCAAATTTATTCTGTGTATTAAGTTTATGCGGATGCAGCTTGTCCATTAAATGGAAAAAGTATTGGACAATCCTGCTATGTTTTACAAATTTTGTAAGACATATAGCAGTGGGGTGTGATACTGCAAAATTTGGCATTTATCCAATACCAAGTAAACATTTGGCTAGTGTTACAGATGCTGTTGCATTCATATTTTAGGTTTGAGATATTAAACCTCTAAGTCTTTATGTAGTTACATACTTTCAGTTTCAGCAAAATAACTATTACTCCACTGGTTGAATTTCTAGCATACATGTCTCAGTTGTTTTATTCTCAGTTTTCTAAAATTATTACTGCTAAAAAGACTAATTACACATTAAAATCTGACATACCAATGTTGGTCTTACTTTCACTACTATAAGTCAGCTGCCTGAATATTGTTGATAATGTTTAAAGAACTCTGTAAGTAACTTCTGTCTATGAGTCTGGGTTCTGGTTGTAGTTATAAGATTCTCCCCTTCCCTTTGTTTATTTTGCAGCTTGGAATTGTCTTTTTTGGTGTGTTTTTAGTCACAGGACCATGTTTTCAATTTCGGATGCCTCAGTATGTAGAACTCAAAATTTAAGTTACATTATTTGAATGTATTTACAACAGGCTTGTCTCTTGTCTTCTTTGTAATAGCTGCTGTATGATGAGCACAAACATGTACCAGCTCCATTGGAAAATAATACAATCAAAAGTAAGCAGAAATGCACCAGAAACAGGAACTCTGGCAAGCATGCTGCCCCCCGATGTTCTGGAGGGGTATTACAGCACCATCTCAGAAGTATATAGTGCTAATAACTCAAGACTGTTCTTTTTGTCTGGATTTATGATCGTAGAAAGTTTCTTTTTGCTAGACAAACTTGGACTCAGAAACTGTAAGCAAGGTCAGACTTAACATCTGAGTCTAAGGGTGAATTCCAATTCCTGTCTTAACCCTCAATCTCAAAATGCGCACTCCCGCGAAGTGTAAGTGCTGTCCTGATTCTCAGAATGTTAAGGTTGAGGGGCAAGTTTGAGGCTGTATCTCCCTCAATGCTGAGATTCTCCAAGACCACCCTTGGGAGCAAGGGCTACCCAGAATGCATTGCGTATTTTCAGTAAATAAACTTGGCGTCCAAAACGGCAGAGAAGGCGAGCTACAAATATAGTGTTTTCTTTGTTAATGGAGATATAAATATTATGAAAACCATTGTATTATCTTAGTTTAGACCCATTTTATGGATAATTACCTCGTTGTTGCAAAACATTTATTTTTATTTTATGATCTTTTGTCAATAGCGGCCGGTGTGTTGTTCCTATTGTTTAAGTTAGTAAATGTTACAAAATAGTCATTTTTCTCAGTGGTAATGTAATTGTTTTATCAAGATAACAGCCTATATAACATGCTTGTGCCGATAATGGTATAAGATGACCGGGCTAATGTCATCTCCTGTAGCTGCAGAGTTATGTAACGATAGTTAAAGCTGGTGTTTACCTTTCAATAAACTATGGTATGCTGTGACAGCTGAATATGTCCGTGGTTGTGTTATTTATACAGATATTTTTTAGATAATACTAACCGAAGGAATAACTGACAGACAGTCCACAACAATTTCATTTGCATTTAAGGGGTGTCCCATTTCTAAGTCACAAGATAGCCCTTAACACTTGGTTTTGAGGGCTACTAAGATTGAGGGTTGAGCTTGAGGGTTAAGATTGAGGGTTAAGAAAGGAATTGGAATTCACTCTCAGTTTGTCATGTAAAAACCAACTTTCTACTAACATAGTGCTAATGCCTGAGTCAGTCACTATGGTGTACAATCAATCAATCAATCTGTAAAAAACACACTTTTCTAGACTTAAGGCATTTGACTAATCATAACATGTCAACCCTAGAACATTACTTGGGTCCAAAACATACAATGTGGTAGATTGTGCCACTGGAGCCAGTGCAAATTTCCTGCAAATTTAAAGTGATTGCTCAGACACATCAGTTCTTGGATGCTCAGTCAACAGTGAAACTCAAAGTCTTCTTGTTATATTTTGATTCCGTATAAACACAAAGATCATAAACTTTTCACCACGAACCGAGCCTTCTGAGGACTTTCTAGTACAAAAAAATAAGCATGCTAAATCCTGGCCTTTATTTTGAATAATGTGTAATTGGTACATACAGAGGTAATTCAAAGTAACCTTTTATTTTACTTGTGATGATTTTACACAAACATGAACGCTGTAAAAGTCTGTTAAAATTAAAAACACTGTAATAAACAGTAATCTGCAGACCACTGTGGGCAAAAAGAAGAACACTGTGCCCTGCTTCTGTTTAATTTCTACACTTTTTTTCACAGCTCCTTTCTATAAATAGCACTGACCAGAAAACAAAGCTGATGCTGCCTCTTATTCTCTTTTACAGTGGTGAGAAGTGATGTCTGGAAGGTTTTTTTTTTTTTTTCTCAACCGCCCACAGGTCACCTGAGAGGAAAAACTTTAGGTTAAAAAAAAAACAAGCCAGCCCCCTCTGATGAATGGGTGGATTTTTCTTTTAACTTCAGTACGATCATCAGAGATTAGAAAAAATAAATCTTTTCATGTGACCCTCCAGATAACATTTACTCCTCCTCTTGTGGTGTCTCAGTTTTCTCACAGACTCGTTTTCTGTGCATCTATTTTGGAAACTAGACTATAGCGATGGCGACAGCCTGCTTTAGGCCGCAGGCAGAATATTGAAAGGTCAGTGACTCTGGGTTTCAAAGTTCAGTTTATTTTAACTCTTTCTCACAAAACAGCTTAGTGTAGATCTCAGACGGAGACAAGACCGTAACAGTCTCCTAAAAGGAAATATAATGTGATCTCATGGTTTTACAGTCATGTGGTGATGAGCCAATGTTGCTCTCTTTAATAAACCTTCAAAGCAAACAACCCCATTTATTGCTTGAGGCTGGTAAATAAATGTAACATCAAATATAAGAGGTTTTTCATTAAGCTGAAACATATATGGTCTGTGAAATTGATAATCAAACTGTCAGCTTCCTACCACGCTGCTTTAGCTGGCATCTATAAAGTTACAATTGAGCTTTATTTCCTGGATACCACACATCACAGAAGTTCATACTATATCTCAGGGGTTCCCAAACTTTTCCGCCTGTGACCCCCAAAATGGCAGCGTTAGAGACTGGCGACCCCCTGCTGTGGTACAACACTAATGGACCAATCCAAAAAACGGACAAAAACAAACAAAAAACCCGGAGGATACTTTGATTTACCGACTAATGTGCACTTTGCTGTGTTCACTGCATCAAACTTCAACAAAGAAATGTGAAAAACAGATAAAACATTTTCTGTTTGCATAACTTTATGCTATCTTTAACCCCTATCTTTGCCTTTATTCTTACAATAATGGATAAAATTGTTTATAGTTTTTGATTTTGGGGCACATTCCACGACCTCCTATCAATGTCTCGCGATCCCCAATAGGGTCCCGACCCCCACTTTGGGAAACACTGCTATATCTAAGAGAATTTCAATGCAAATCCTGGAAACAGCTTTTTCCCAAGAGGAATTAAAAGTTCTGTTAATTTTTCAAAAGCCGAGCCCTGGACTTTTCCAAAGTTTATTGTTCCTTAGAGAGCATGAATTTTCAGGAGAGAGATGAGTCTTAAGAGGACAGATATGAAATCTAAGTATGATGGATGATGACAGACTTAGCAACAGAAACATGCAGTTACATTCAACTGTTACGGCCTCCTACAAACAAACGGCTCAAAAAGGCGACCATAACATAAAAAAAAGACAGCTCACATGATGCAAAGTTAAACCCCACAGCTTTATTTATTCCCTCCAAACAAGATTCAAAGAACATAAACAACCAAAAGGGGCTGGAGACCCCGGCCAAAAGGAACAAAAAGGGAGAGGTGCCGACCCAGCCACGTAATGGCCCGTCGTGCCAGCACCTCCCCCGAACTAAGTTATCAAAACTAGAGAGAAACAAAAAGAGCGAAAACTGGACTACCGGAGGTCTCAAGCCAGTGGCGTTTTTTCCCGGAGGCCAAAGGAAGCCATGCTTACTCAATAAAATATTGCATAAAAGGCAAAATATTAATCATCCCCACTTCGTTTTTAACTTTGTTTTTACTGAGTTTTTGTCACTGTGTTGTTGTCAAAACGATCCACATGAATCTCCTCTCTGGGTAAATGTAAGGAGCGAAACAGCGCCCCCGCTGTTGCAGTGCGCACAGTGTATTACGGCTGTGTGCAGCTGTGTGAGGAGTGGAAGGAGGCCAGGTTCCCTCTGCCTCCTTTGAAGGAAAAAAAAAACGTGTCAGCCAATCAGATTCAACTCAGGCTCGCAGTCGTCATCATTCAGTTGACGGCCAATGTATCAAAAAAAAAATTATAAAGGAGGCCAGAATCAAGTAGTATCTAACCAATCACAAACTAGCTTTCTTACACTTCCTGCTCTGCACCGATCTCTGACCACTAGCAGCCAGCCTAACTGTCTTCAACAAACTTTACACTCCGACGCTGCAGACAGACAGGGAGCTAAGCTAGCGAGTGAAGATGGACGGAGATGGGGACCTCGAGTTTCTCGTAAGAAACAATTTTACTAAACTTCTTCGTGTTCTTTTCCTTTTTTGTTAAATCAGTGGCTTTATTTAGTTCAACGCAACTTCAGAGTTATATTATTATGATCACCCTTATAAATCTCATATAATTAGGCTTTATGTTCTCGATTGCAACCCGACTGGCTTCCTCTGTGAAATTGGTCACAGGCCGCCACTGTCTCCAGCCCAAACTAAAACAACAAAATCCAACAATGAAACATCCTGGTTGAAAGAAAAAGGAATCAAACACAAAAGGGGAAAAATCAGGATTCAACCCATTACCGTTGTCCAAAGTGTATGTGTGTCTCTGCTCTGCTCTCTCCTGATCCTCTCCCTGCCACTCTTATAAGGGCTCCCTCCACCAGCCTGAGTACCAATGAGTTTCAGGTGTGCTGATCACTCAGGTAACAGGTGGAGGGAGAGGAAGCCCAAAGAGAGCAGGGAGAGAGGAACAGCAGACACACGTAACACAACTGTGACGCTGATGATACTTAGCTTTACATTTCCACGAACACCATCACTACTGATGTTCTTTCCACTTTCATATGAATGATCTCTTTCATATATGAGGAATAAAACCCACCTTGTTCAATATGATCAGTAGCCTACAGCGGTAAAAGTTAGTTTGAGTAAGAATCCTTTATGGTACTTGGTGTTCTCTGTATCTAACTCACTGAATTCTTTTCTGTGTCCCATATTCACTTTGATGAAAAACACATCTTTAGCTTCTGAAAATCTCCAACAATAGTACCCTCAGTAAATTGGAACTGAACTCCACACAAGCTTTTGTTTAAGTAATAAAAAATCTGGAAAGAATCAGAGCCACAAACAGGATTGGAAAAAGAGGCTATTGTAGAAAAACCACACAAACTTGATATGTAATTGTGCTTTAGTGTCAGTGGGCAGATCCCACCTCCCAGAAAGTCCTCTCTCTATTGAGAAGGTGTTTTCAATCCAAGGTTTCTTATTGATCCCAGACAATGAAGAAATCTGTACTTGTACAATCTTTTCTGATTTCACATGCCCTGAGGGCGATATTTGTACTGGGATGACGTAAACAAAACAGAGCTGAAGCTTTTCTTTGTGCAGAGGCAATGCCTCAGCTGAAACTCATAATCAGTAAAGAGCCCTCAGAAATGAGAGCGCACACAGAAAGTTTGTGGAGGCAGGGAAGGCATGACCAAAAAACCTCAGGGTGAATATCAAATAGTGTGTGGGAGCGGTTCAGATGTCTGAATCTCACTCTAACAGAAATGCTTTCAAACCAGGAAAAATGCTAGCTGCAGATGAAGTTGCTTCTGGGCTTTTAAAAATGATTCTTTGTCGTTAAAACATTTGGGAGTTGAGACTTGAACTCAAGAGAAGACAAATTCAACACAGAGGAACATGTGAAATGATCGGGTTTCAATTCAATATGAGAGTAGATGCCTCGGATCATTAAGCTTTTATAAAAACAAAAAGCAGAAATGACACTTTTTTCATAAAGATCTCAATGAACATGTTTCTAAATATATGAATCAGGTTAAATTTAAGGTGCTTAGAAGTTTAAGTGTAGTCATAACACCTTTGAAGCATCACTGTGGACAACGTGAGACCAGAAATGAAGACTGCCAACATGGTCTCAATTTTCATTCCTATGCTGATGTCACGCAACTCTACCTCAGCTCCTTCCATCCACTAAACTCCCCCCAGTCATTAGTCAACTGCCTGCAGGACATTAAAACCTGGATGTCTTCCAACCTGCTCAAACTCCACAGCAGTGAGACTGAGCTCATGGCTGTGGCCCCCCAGGCTCTGCTCAGGAAGGTTGGAGATGACTGCTCCGTCCATTCTTTACTTGAGGTCTGTAACCTCAGTGTCATCCAGAAATCCTCATTCACGCCTTCATCACTTTGGGTCAGGACTTTCGTAATGCAGTTACAAGTTCGGGTTTCCTATGACCACCACAAGACCCATTTACACAAGAACAATTTTTGGGTTAGACGCAAAAGTTTTGTTGTGAGCCTACCGTTTTACATGGAAACAACATTTTTGCAGACCAAAAATGCAAATGCCGTTTTCACTGTCTCTGTGTAAAAACTAAGCCGAGGTTTTCAGAAGAAACACTGGCAATCATGTTCAGCTCTGTGCATGTGCATTAAGCCTCCACTGTGCCATGTATGAACCCAACAACAACAACAACAACAGCGACCTACTGTTTTATGCTTCTGCTGCTGCTGAATCAACTGACTGCCTTCTGCTAAAATGTGCATGTATCGCACTATTTCTGCAATCAGAGAAGAAACAAAACATTCAGTCAACCCAATTTCCATCCCCCTTCCCACTGAGGGGGTGCTTGTGTGTGTGTGTATGTATGTGATTTTTTTAAACTTTTTTTTTTTTTTGCATGATACTGTTTTGTTTTTACATTTGTGAAGCAACCTTGGGTTCCTTGACAGATGTTGAATAAATTCACATTATTTTTTTCATTAAATTATATGGGCAGAAGTTCTTGGGTAATTAAAGGTTGTATGCATCATTTTCACAAAAAATTTAATGTTAGTTTTTACAGGAATAATCCTGCTCAACTGTTGTCTCTGAGCCTCTGTACTTGTGTGTCAGTGTCTGTGTTTGCCTCACCCCCTTGTGGACCCCCACCCTAGCCTTTTTTGTTGATATTTTACTGGACTCGGGATGTTTCTGGGCGAAGAGCAGGGGTTGTTATGGGTGGTGACAAGCCAATCACAGTGCGCCCAGTGTGCTGAAAGTGAGTGGGAGAAGCTCTCTTGAGTGGCCACAATAGCAGACGTAATACAAAGAAAGAATGATACTTTATCCGTGGCGTATCTCATTTACCTGCAGGAAGTCAGGTGTGTGGCTCTTGAGTTTCTCTCACATGAAGCTGCAGGCTCTCACAGGGCTGTTTTTTACAGTATATGGTGTGTTTACAAAGCTACGACTGTTGCCCATGCTATTTATTAGGTACGGTCGGAGGCAGTGAGCATGTGCAGCTGCTGACACTGAGCCACAGAGGAGAAGACAAGTTTGGATGTTGTGTGTAAACAAATGAACAAAACCTATTGAAAATTCCTACATATCCTGCCTTTAAATGAGCTTTAAGGACGGGACACACATCAAAGGAAACACCACTTCACTTTTTTTTTCTTCCTCACATTTAAATTTAACATGGTTGTACATCAGTTATTCGTGAAAAAAACCCTGTTTCCATCGATTCCTTCTATGTGCAGATATCACCCAAGAATTTAGTTCATCTTTAAAACAATTAATAGAAACTGTGTTGGAGCATTGGCACTGGCTGCCCTGTACCTCTCTGTTTTCTTATATACATTTTATTATTTTTCTAATAACAGTTAGAATAATTGCAGTACACATGACATACTCTAAAAATAACACATGATCAAAAAAAAAGAACAAGACAAAGAGAAGATCACGTTTCCCTGTGCTGTACAACGTGAGTACTGAGTGGCTGGCTGCACAGAGAGGCAATCACCTTTAGCACAGTATTATAATTATGATTAATTTACATGCACTGACATGCCTATATAATCAAGGATCTTCAACAGTTATATCATTTAAGCTCTTCTATAATTAGACTCCACGGGTCATCCCAGTTCTTTCAGTGTCTGAGAGTTGAAGCTGCTCTATATAAAAATCAAGTTTAGTTGTTGACAAATTTGATTGCAGTGGTTCTTGCCCTCTCTTGGTCGTGGTGAAGTGACATTGATGAGGGCTTTGTTTCAAAAATTACAACAAGAGTGATAAACAGCTGAGGCCGAGGGCTTTGCTGCTCTTGAAGTGATGAGCACTCACATGTTGAGCTGCAAGTGTCATGGATAGACACAGGCTCCTAAAAAAAAAAACAATTATCACATTTTTTAAATTATGTATCATCCTATTAGAATTCCCGTGGTCTTCATAATGACGGCTATTTTGCTTCATTTACATAATTAAATACAAAATACAACCTTCCACATTCACACCTTTTTCAATACCTCCAGGTTATACATTATATGAAGGATACATGCTCTCAATTTGAATTCATCCCAAAACACATTATTTTTTTGTAAATCATTTTCTCCCTCCAGACTCCTATCAGCTAGTGTCAAAACTTGTGAACTGCTTTACAATTTTGGTGTCCTCAGGTCACATAGGGAAACTCGGGGCCAGGGATTTAAATGCAGAGATTTCTGCAGAAGCAATGTGACAGGTTCATCAGTGTTCTTTTTATCCCAACTACAGATTCATCCAGTGTAAAGTGATGCACAGACTCAATTCCTCAAAGTATTGTCACATCTTTCCTTCACTGTCCCCTAAATGTGACAGATGCTTTTCCACTGAAGGTTCTCTGGCCTCATCTTTTCTGGTTTTGCCATGTACCATGCAACTTTTTGACTTTCCTTTTTTAAATGCTTCACAAAAGCCAATTACAGAGACATTCAACCCAACCATAACCCAGCCATCTGTGGCTGCTCTGCAGAGACTTTTCAAGTTGGTACATGATTTGCAGATTGCTCTGCTTTTAAGAATAGTGGTTGCTAAAAAATGTATTCTCCTAACATTGAAATTTACCTCACCACCCTGCTTTTCGCACAGATATAAAGACGTGCTACATGACAGCGGTGTGCAGATCTATCCAAAATATTCATAAATTGATATCAACGTTTGTAACAGTATTGATCAATTCCTTAGTGATGAGATTGATTCCTAAATTTCAGTTTCTGTGTGCTCCTCTCACTCACTTAGCACATGCCGCCCCTCCCCCTCCCCTGCTGCTCTGCTGTGAGAGTCGATGCTCAGTCAAGGCACTCAGCTGTGCACTACTGGCTGCATGATGGCAGAGAGGAACATCGTTTGGTGTTATTTTACAGACCAAAATACTGCCAGCTGCACCACAACACCACAACTATTAAAGTACTTCTAATAACACACCAAAAAGAGAATTACAAGCTGCAAAATAAACAAAGAGAGGGAGAGAATCTTGCAACTACAATCAGAACCCGGACTCATAGACAGAAGTTACTAGCAGAGTTCTTTAAGCATTATCAACAATATCCAGGCAGCTGACTTATAGAAGTGAAAGTAAGAGCAAATCATCTGAATGAATTTAACCAGTGAAGTAATAGTTATTTTACTGAAACTGGAAATATGTAACTACATAAAGATGTTCAAGTTTAATATCTCAAACCTGAAATATGAATGCTTTTGTATACAAGAAGTATCGGTATCAGTAATACTGGCCTGATATTTACATTGTATTGGATGAATACCATATTTTGCAATTTTACACCCCACTGCTATATGTCTGACACAATTTGTAAAACAGCAGTAGGTACATACAAATACCTAGTGTACAGGTAAGTACACTTCTTTCCTGATCGGTTACTGTTTTGAAAAGAACTTTGATTTAATATATCGACATACAACTCCATGAACTGGCAGCCCTGTTATTTCATTGTGTGTGTTTAGTTTAGTTTGTCTAATTAGTGTTCTTTGGTGTCCCATTACCAACATATTGATATCGTGTAATGGAAAAACTGTAGATGAAAAATTCAAAATAAATGAATAAAAAAATATCAGAATCTTCATGGTCTCTTTTATTGGCTTAGTTACAGAATTATGATGAGCCATTGTTCTCATGTGGAGTACATGTTGTATGTTATAACCAGGTTGATCTTTCAGGTCTCTGTTAAAGCCTCTTGCTGTTTAAATAGGCCTCACTTCCAGCTGTCTATAGATAAAGATAGCTCTCCTGGAAACGCCTGACAAACATGAAGCAGCGTGGTCATGGTGGCAAGGTCATTTTAACAGACGGTCTGCCCGAGCTCACTTTATTATTGTCAACCTTTCTGTTTTTCTCCTCTTGTCTTATTGCCCATTATGTCCATCTCTCTGCCTCACTGCTCAGATGGAATCATCCATCTCTACACAAGAGGGGAGAGAGGGAGAGAGAGAGCAAGAGAGAGAGATATGGAGAGAGAGGGAGATGTGGGGGAGGGGAAGAGAGAGAGAGCGCGGGAGAGAGAGAGAGAGAGAGAGAGAGAGCTTATTGTAAACTGTAAGAGGTGTGCAGCAACTGGGACAGATTATGTCTGCGGAAACGAGGACTGCAGGATCCCACCCATCCCCCACACAGCACACACACACTCACATATACACACTCACACATACACACTGGAGCTCATTTGTGCCTGGCTGGTCACCTCGCTGCAATAGATAGATTCCACCCCACCCCCTATCCTCTGCTCAGTCATTCAGACCTGGGAGAGTCAATAACAAGCTGACATCATCATTGGTTTTTGTAGGATACAGTGCTGCCTTTATTCTAGCAGCCATATGAGAGCGAGAACAGCGCCTTCTGTGCCGCAGATGAGGGGCACAGTGACCGAAAGCGGGTCAGAGGGCAGAGGTAGTAACACGCAGACAAAAGCAGAGCATGAGAGATGGCGGGATGGGGGAGGGGACGAGCAACGTGGCGGGCCTTCCCAGTCTGCCTGTATCAGTGACACTGACCAAGATGCATATCACACACTCATACATACACAGTGGGAGACCCTGGTCTGCATATACAGCATAATAACACCCATTGACCACGGCTGCACAAAGGATGGTCGCTCACTCTGAACGTCACGTCA
>RPOG01002691.1:21642-84121 GCA_008086565.1 Thalassoma bifasciatum
GGATACAGTGCTGCCTTTATTCTAGCAGCCATATGAGAGCGAGAACAGCGTCTTCTGTGCCGCAGATGAGGGGCACAGTGACCGAAAGCGGGTCAGAGGGCAGAGGTAGTAACACGCAGACAAAAGCAGAGCATGAGAGATGGCGGGATGGGGGAGGGGACGAGCAACGTGGCGGGCCTTCCCAGTCTGCCTGTATCAGTGACACTGACCAAGATGCATATCACACACTCATACATACACAGTGGGAGACCCTGGTCTGCATATACAGCATAATAACACCCATTGACCACGGCTGCACAAAGGATGGTCGCTCACTCTGAACGTCACGTCAACACAGCATCACATAAGCAAACGACAACAAAGGTATTTTATACAGTTAATAAAAATATAATCTCACATCCACAAAACAAACTGATGAATGGAGTCAAAGCTTGTGTTAGCTTAGCAAAGACAAGAAGTGTAATACTGAAAGAATTTTCCACCCCAGTGTTCCACCAATTTGGGAACAATTATGGTGAAGGTGGTAGTATAAGGCCCCATTTACACAACAGCATTTCATGGCGTCCCTCCTGAAAACACACACACACACACACAAAACCCCACACTGGAACAATCTTTGTTTACACAGAAACACTGAGGGAGTTAAAACGCTGTAGTATGCATGCCAGGCCTCTAGATGACTGAAGGAGCCGTTTACAACACAACAGTCTGGAAGCCAAAGTAGAGAGGGGCTGATCATCTGGCATTTATATCAAAAACTTCATCGCTGATTGTAGAAATGGTGCAATATCTGTACATTTTGTTTAAGGCAGTCAGAAGATTCAGCATCACAAGCCTGGCATCGTAGGTTGCTGCTGTTTTTGTTGTTCTGTTCGCACATGGCACAGTGAAGATTTAATGTGCACATGCAGAGCTGAGTGTGATGTCAGTGTTTCCACGGATAATGCCCGCTCGCCATTTCCTTGGTAAATGGTGAAAGAGGACATTTTCAGTCATTAAAGGGCAGAATTGATGAAAACATATTTTCTTTTAATCCGTCTGACTAAATGAACAATATATGTGTTGCAAACTTATTGTTTTACACTAAAACTTTACACTTTATGACTACACCAGGCTAGAAACATCAAACTGTTTGTAACTCGACAATAAAGGCAGAAATCTCTCGCTTTGAAAATTGAAGCAAACACCAGGAATGAGATGCATTGACTGCGTATGTCAACTCACGCTGGCTACATGTTCAGTCTGACAAACAACTGGAGTCACAGAATGAGGTGTTTTGCTGCTTCTTACTCTGTGAATGATCTTCCTCTTTCATGTTGGGCTGTAAAACCTCAAACCTGTTGACTCCTGGCTTGGCTCCACTCATTGTTGTTGTAGTTAAGCCAAAGCATGGTTTATTTTATTTTTAAAGTCACTGGGTGTTTTTGGGTGTTTTCCGTTCAGGACTTCCTGACCTTCTTGAGCTACCTTACAGTGAGTTCACAGCTTCACAGCTTTTGGCAAAAATAGGATGCTTTCGTACCAGCAGCGACCTACCAGGGCAGATCCAATGAGATGACACATTGACTGAAATAGTAAAGTATCTGATCTGTTGCCGTGACCAGGTAGAGCTGCATCTGGTGTATTTTCACTGCAATGCAAAAATGCTGACTGCAGTTCCTCTAATGTCCACTTGAGGCTGGAAGCACAGGAAGCCACATACACACCCATTCAAAAAAAAACAAAAACCCGTCATTACAGCAAAATGTAACATGCTTGCCAACTTAAAAAAATAAGAGAAAAAAAACCTCTGTATAGCTAATACCTCTAGAATATCTCAGAACACACTTTATCAGAGGTCACACACTAATATTTTGTTGGACCACCTTTAGCTTTGATTTCAGCACACATTAACTGTGACATTGTTTAGATAAGCTTAGATAAGGAACCCCGGATCACAGCACTGCCCCCACAGGCTTGTACAGTCGGCACTATTCATAATGGGTAAGGCATCACCTCACTGCCTCTCTTCTTACCCTGATGCGCCCATCACTCTGGAACAGAGTAAATCTTGACTCATCAGACCACATGACCTTCTTTCATTCCTCCAGGGTCTAATCGCTATGCTCCCAAGCAAATTGAAGTCTTTTTTTTCCTGGTTCGCCTCACTGATTAGTGGTTTTAAGGCTACACAGCTTTAATCCCAATCCTTTGAGTTCCCTTTGCATTGTGCATGTGGAAATGCTCTTACTTTCACTATTGAAAACACTGAAGAGTTCTACTGTTGTTTTTCTTAGATTTGATTCGGCCAAACGTTTAAGTGATCAGGATCATTCAGGAATTTTTTAACTGACCACATTTCTTCCTGGTAGACCATGGTTCCCCACCATCTTTCCAGTTTTTAATAATGCCTTGAACAGTTCTTAACCAGATTTAAGTAGTTTCTACAATCTCCTTAGATGTTTTCTCTGCTTGATGCCAATGATTTGACCCTTCTTAAGAAACTAACATCTTCTCTATGACCACAGGATGTTTCTTTCTCCATGGTTGTTAAAGAAAAGAGAAGTTACTCATTGCATCAGCTGATGTTAAATAACTTATTTCCAGCTGAAAGATAATCACTCATGCTGTAATTATCCAATAGGAGGCTTGTGCCTATTTGCTTAGTTAAATCCAGGTGGTGACTTTGTGTACTATCAGCAGTTGTATAGGTATTTTAACACTGCTGTAGTGCAACAACACTATGACAAAGCTCTGCTGTCCCTGCACCTCTGTGCTTACACCCTGAACTCTATGACCACATTAACTACTATCCAAGGATGATGAGCACTCAAACACACTGCCACCAACAATACATAATGCTTCTGTCTTCCTCCCCTTATGCCTCTGTTATAACTTTTAAAGGCATCTCAAAGGCAGATTGACTTCATCTCACCAATCTGCTCCAGTTAATGAGTTACATAATGTAGCTGAGGTGTGAACAGGGACATAGGTTGACAATGCAGATTGGTCACAAGTACATTCAAACCTTTGATTCTTATCTGTTGGTGACCTTACTGTCACAACATTGGGTCAGAGAGTAATAAAAAAGTCAGAGTACTTTCAGATGAAGTGATAAACAGTGAGTTATATAATACATGTACTGAGGTTGCAAAACAGTGTATATGAAGGTGGCTCTGACGAAAGTGTTTTGAAATCTGCTTTTCTTTGTTCAGGATTACTTTTTGCAGGTTGGAAAAGTGTGTTGATGGTGTATTTTTTTTAATGCAGACTGAGCTAGGCTAACCATTTCCTCCTGCTTCCTGTATTTATTGCTAAGTAGCCCGACCACATCCTTTCCCCACATGTAGAGAGAGCAGACATGACGTCCTCATCCCTCTCTAATAAAGACAGACAGCAAATAAACCTTTTTAACAGAACGTTGCACCGTTTATTCCCTTAAAGACACTCACAGCATACACTCACTGGAACTGTCTGAGCCATAACTCCCTCTCCCATCCCCCATTACACAAGATATGTGGGCTACACACACAGATACACACACAGATACACACACTTACCACCTACACAACATTCCAATCAATTCTCCACACTCGGGTTCAGCATTCCAGCCTGGTGTTGCTTTCGTGTTTGTGTGTGTGTGTGTGTGTGTGTGTGTGTGTGTGTGTGTGTGTGTGTGTGTGTGTAAGGAGCTTTAGATGTTGCTATAGCAGGAGGCCCCGCTGAGAGGCTTTCTCTGTCAGATCAGCTGCCTTGAGTTCAGCCTCTCTAATCCTGGACTGCAGGTTTTCTCTGCTCTGCCTCAACAAACTGCTTTAAAAGTCTGCTCACCACACCTCCACCAGCAGGGGGTGGCAGCTTAAATATGAGTAACATAAAATATCAAATAACAAATAACAGCCGGGTTCCCTTTAACCACCGAGTCCCAATTGACCACAATGTGTAGCATTGTATTTTTCCTAATAAACACCCGTTTAAAATAATTACTGGGAGTAATTCACTTAGACATTTCGAAGAAAATGAAACTGTTGCCACTGCTACTGCACGTTTATCCCCTTTACGTGTTTGCACGTGCTTTTAAAAAAACATAACGTCAGTCACATCAGTCACGTTGCTGCCGATCCAACTTTATTTTTCTATCTTTATTAACAATTTTACTGTTTTTTTTGTGCCTGGTTTACCAGAGATTTTTTAGTTGATCAATCATTCTTTTTTGAACTGTTTTCACTTTTTGACCCCTGTGGATTCATGTACTGATTGGTGCTCAGAACACACTTTATCGGACGTCACACACCAATATTTTGTTGGACCACCTTTAGCTTTGATTACAGCACACATTAACTGTGACATTGTTTAGATAAGCTTAGATAAGGAACCCCGGATCACAGCACTGCCCCCACAGGCTAGTAGGCACTCTTCATGATCACTATTCACTATTCAAGACTCAGGTGCCGATGAACTTTGATTTCATTTAAAAGACTCCTTCAACTAAACTATCTTTTCTGTTAACTTCTTTTTTGTTTGGAGAGGAATCTTGGCTTATCAAGAAATCATAGACGTGGATTTTGGGGCAGTATTTTGTAGGGGTGTGAATCTTTGGGTGTCTCACGATCAGATTCCCATTCTTAGGGTCATGATTGGATTCAAAATCAGAATCAGAATCAGAATTCTTTATTGATCCCCTAGGGGAAATTCTTTTTTTGGCATACAGTTACTCCCATTCAAAAGTGCTAGATATACAAGAAAGTACAGTACAAGCATAAGTGTTTTACCCAAAAATTGAAATCTAAGCGTAAAAATAAAAAAAATAAATACAGAATAGAACATAGAGTAGAACATTAAGTATGTAAAATCGATTCTCGATTCAAACGATTCTCGATTCAAACAACTGTTAATTCAAAAATTGATACAGTGCACAGTGTGATTTCCCCCCCCCCCCCCACCCCTCGTATTTCGTATTCATCCAGTGTGGTTTTGTGCTGTGGGGGTTGAAACGTCATTAAAAAATCCGTCACTGACTTATTCATTCACACTTCTCTCTCAACCCCAGGAGAGTGAAAGATAAACCTGAACATCAATGTCTCTCTGAGGGGGACAGAAAAAGGACCAGGCTGCATAGTGGAGGTAGCAAGAAGACGAGTGAGGAGCTGGAGTTAAACATGTGGGAATGGGTCATCAGTAACCGTGAGTGACAGCACAGATGAGAAGTTTGCTGCTCGAGCTGATTGGCTGAACTGTTTCATGGTGTAAATAAATAACTTGATTGAATTTACCATATTTTTTCTTTTCTTGCTGAGTCAGATTTTTGTGAGAAAAGGATTTAAATGCCTGGTCCCTAATAAAGGCCTGGTCTGTACAGTGATTTAGTTTAGTTTAGTTTATTCACACATATACATATACATATACATATGTACTATAGGTTTTTCAGTGGATGTGTGAAAAGGGTGACCCAAAAAGAAGCTATTTAAAGCTTTTAAACAGGAGGCCCATTTTCCCACTAATAAAGAGGGAGCGCACAGACACAATAACAACACATATACAGACGCAAAAAAGAAAAATAGTAGACGATCCTGATATCGCTACCAAATGCATTGATATAACCAGTAAATCAGAGATACTTAGTTAAAAGCAATGACTGTATATAGAATGGACAGCGTGCTTCCGCCTGTCACCGTTCTACGTTTTTGAAGCCAAAAAACCCTGTTTCTCTAGCCGCCATTGTGCAGCCAGAGTCTGCACAGTAGAGAATTTCAGGTGGAGCCAGGTAAAAAAGAGAAATAAAAATATTTATTCCTTCTTCTTCAGAAGGTTTAGTCTCCTTTTGGCTCTTTCCTGAAGTTTCTTACATCCCCAGTAAAAACTACTCACGAACAGCAGCTGTCAACTATCGTAAAACGAAACTTACATCACGGTTTTTAACGTCCAATAACTAATGAGAAACTAACTTCTCAAAACAAACCACCCAAACACCATGCAGCCAAATGACATCGTCATACCACCTTAGCGTAAAGATGAGAGAAACGTTTCTACGAGGTATCGTAATTTTTTCAAGTTTTCCCGGCTCATATCTGGAATACATGGGGAGGCGGGGCTTATGACCTATACTGCAGCCAGACACCAGGGGGCGGGGCATCTGCTGGAGGCTTCAGTTTGAGCCGAACGTCGTTACGTCCACTCATTATACAGTCTATGGTTAAAAGTAGCTTTTTTTTTTTTTTTTTTTTGAAGACAGAGATGCAATGTGACGTTTTTAACTCATTATCGAGCTCATTGTAAATCTGAGGCCCTCTGCGAACAATACTAACAGTCTTCTCTTCTTTCCAGTGATAAGATGTGTGTTCCTGGTAGCGTGGGTGCGTGGGTTAAGAGATTGGAATGAGCTCAGACAGTGTATTGATAATTTTGTGTACAGTTTGATACATTATACAGGTGTTTTGTAGGTATTTATATTCTGTTAGATGTTAGAGATTGTGGCGTTTGAAAAGTGTCCTGGAGGGAGAACTGAACTCAGAACATGTTATTGAAGGTAAAACCTTCTTTTGGAGATTCTCTATTCTCTATTATTTGGTGTTTTAGGGTAAATATAATCATAAAAATCTCACTGTTTATGTTGGGTTTTTTTGTCAGTAATCAAAGTAAAGATGTTTATTTTGGTTATTTTCTGACTGAAACCAGTTTACAACACATGTATCTCAGTTTTTTCACAGGAGCCGAAAATAAAAGACAATGTCCCAGGGTTCCCTAAAAAAAGAAGACAAACAGAGAAGCTGGAAGAAACCAAAGTAGAAGTGAGCGGGCTCAAACTGTCAGCGCTCTGGCCACACTCATGTCAGCCTGTGTTTGGTGGTTGCTGGTGTGGCTGGCATGTGACCTAAAATAAATGTACCAGAAGCTGACAGCCTGTGGGTGTTAACTTTAGATTTTTGTCCAAGTGCTTATATAGGAAATGGAAATGCCTCTGTCTTCCTGGCATCTGGTGCTCCATCTGGACCCAAAGGAAGCTTAATAATCTACATGTCTGCTCTATAGAACATAAACAGATTTTTCCAGGCAAAGCTTCCTGCACACTGGAGACATTACAGCAATAACAGAACAAGCTGAACCTTCAGGAGTACGTCAACACTTGCAATTAATCTGACATTTTATTTCCTGCACTTTATTCATTCCAACAGTTAAGACATTGACAACTCGTGTTTTTGTCCAGTTCTGAAATGACTATTGTGACACAGAGTCTCCCTCAAAAAAACAACACACCAAATCACAGAGGCGACAATGTTGATTGTAAAACCATAAGTAGAAGTAAGTAGAAAAAGAACTTAAGAAAGTACCAACTTCTTTTTTTATTTGTCATATTTATACATAAAACTTCAAGGTCAACATGGGCCACATTTTTATGATTTGTAGTTTTGATCAATCTAAAGGCACAGTGAGGCCTCACAAGTGATGTCTCACTTTTATATTTATACCTGTTCATAATACACAATTCAAAACAATATTGTCAGGGCCAATTGTTTATTTATTTATTTTTAGTCGCTTACTGGTATTTCTTGAATATTAGCAGGAGATAACGAATCAATTCATGGGGTAACACTTTACTTGACGCCTATGTTTATACTGCATTATAAATACACTTATAATGTCTTATAATAACATTATAGCACTGTATAACTACCGTTATAAACATTCATAAGTTACTATAATGCTTTATAACAATAATCATAGCACATTATAAAGCATTTACTCATCACTTATAAGGTCAGGTACTATACTATGTTGTAACTGTTAGCAACTCACTGACAATGCCCACATAGATAATGCATGATACAGATATTTATCATATTCTTATAAACATATAACTATTATTATAAACACTCATACATTACCATAACTCTTTATACAATGAGCATAACACATTCACACACTCCTTCAAAAAACGTTTAATGGCCACATTCACATTGAGTGACTAAGCTGATAAACAAAAGACCTTCAAAAACAAACAAAACAGAAAAATAAACATCTTTTTATCCATGCAAGAACAACAGATAACATAGCAAAACTTGTTTTTTATAGGTATTGTGACTCCTTCAAAAAACTTATATGGCAACTATGATAAGTATTCAACCCTTTGATCCTTGCAACAAAAATCGGTTATAAAGGGACCAACAACCATGACCAACAATCATCTTATAAGCCATTATAAAATGCTATATAATGTGTTATGCTCATTGTTATAAAGAGTTATGGTAACTTATGAGTGTTTATAATGATAGTTATACATGTTTATAAGAATATGATAATTATCTGTATAATGCATTATATATGTGGTTGCTAACAGTTATAACATATTATAATACCTGACCTTATAAGTGATGAGTAAATGCTTTATAGTGTGTTATGATTATTGTTATAAAGCATGATAGTCATTTATGAATGTTCATAACTGTAGTTATACAGTGCTATAATGTCATTATAAGACATTATAAATATATTTATAATGTGGTATAAACAGAGACGCCAAGTAAAGTGTTACCATTCATGGCACATTTACCAAAGGTCCTTTTCACTACCAACACCTAGCAAAAAAAGTATAGCAGTAAGAAGCAAGATATGTTCCTTGTCTTGAAGAAAAAGATCTTCAGGATTTATTTGGAAGTAATGGTGGATACAGGAGCTGGACTGTCAGAGCAGAAGAAAGCTAAACAGGAGAATGATAGAGCATGAGCTAAAATACAGGTTAATCTGTTTGTGATGATGTTCATTCCAACCCACATGCAGCAGTTATTCTGCAGTGATCTGTTCAAACCTGAGAGTCTGTCAATAAAATGAAGAGCCAGGTTAAGTTTGCTCTGCTTGGTGAGGTTGGTAGATGAGCACTGATAGGACTTAACTGGGATTCGCCAACATTACATGTTACAGAAACGTTGCAAAGCACCAGGCTGTGAGGGAAACTTAAGAGATATTCTGCTTACCTTCAGAACATTAAACTACGAACTAAGTTTACAAAGTTTGTCAGGTATCAAACTTTAGCTCTATGTAACTACAAAGAAATACATCACCTTGCCACTTTGCATGCTGGGAAAAGTTGCCTTAAACAAAGACACATAGTAGATCTGCTCTCCAAAATAAACGCACATCTTGATAAGAGCCATGTCTGTAAGGAAGTGGGTTAAGTAGCTCATGGAGAATAGAGTCTTTAATACAGAAAACTGATTTTGGCTACAAGTGTCACTGTAATCAACAGATAGTCCTCACGGCCAGAGAATTTTGCGTGAAAAAGTGAAAGCCTACTTTACACAGAAGTGAAAGGAGGCTTTTATACAACAACGGTTTCAGGATGAAACAAAAAGGTAGTGTTGTGGCCGACCCAAAAAGGAAATTTCTGGAAACGGTCGTGGGCCCTAAACCACGATGATCAGTGTTTGCTATCTGAAGAAGACGGGAAAAATAGGTGACGCCTGAGTGTGCAGTCTGCAAAGGACATGAAAAAAAAATGTTTCTATGCTTGGATTTTTAATCAACTCACAGTGGGAAATCACAAAAGTAATATATACACTCAAGTGATGCATTATTGAGCTTAAACAAATCACAAACACAACACTCTGGGTGTACGCTAAAACGACAGAGACATTTGGTTTTATAATAAATAAATCGATAAAATAAAAACAGGACATTTCCATCACCCTGTTGTGTCTCAGCGTGAGTATAAAAGTGTCTCAATGCAGAAAAGTGTGTACTGGATGGCAGACGAGCAGCAGGCATTTAGACTTACGTCCATAAACCTGGAGCATGACTGCTGACAGAAACACTCCTGTGAGTGAAAGGAATATAAAGCAGACATAATCCCTGTCAGCTTCTAAAATACACACCAACACACTCAGAGTACAGAAGAGAGAGCGAAAAAAACCTGAGTTACTCAAAGGTGTGTTCAGCCATGCCTATGTCCATGTGTGTGTTCGAGTGTGTGTGTGTGTGAAGCCTGAGCTGCCTAGTGGAAAAAATTAAGGTAATTTCACGGCCTGGTGAGGCTGACTTGTAACTGTTTGCTATCTTTGCTGTTGCAGTGTAGAGAGTGAAATACACATCAATGTTGGAGCAGAGAGAATCTCAAAGGCTATAAAATAAAACTATTTAAGAATGTGTGGATGATATGAAGGGTTGAGAGTTATAGTTTGTGAATAGATGATACTGGAAAGTATTTTTATAGTTCTTTGACGAGCTGGAAAGTTTAATGTCCCCTTGGTGTAATAAACACCTCTGTTTAAAAATGTGGTGCAGATCACTTATGAAATACTATAATAAATCACTTTATCAAACTCACTGTGCTATTCTGAGCAGCTCAGGACTCTGGGTTTTATCTCTGGGGTCAGTATCATCCACAGTAATCAGTATAACTCAACACTTTGTGAGAGCACACACGTTGACATTCACCTCTTGAACCTGACAGATCTCATGTTACCACACACACACTTAAGGTTTCTCTCCCTGCTGTTGTCACACACAGAGAAACATCAACGTTTGATAATGTCACAGAACGTACGGTTGATAGGTCACATTCAGAAAGCACCGTCTTAGTGTTGAAGCCCATTAAAATGCTTTCACATGACATGTCAGTCGCACTGCTTTCAAATATTCAATCTGAGGGCAGAATTCATGTCCATGGGATCAATGTGAATGTTCTGTTAACTGTTTCTTTTCTTTGAGCTCAAACTTCCTTGTTCCATCATCACAGACTGATGAAATCAAAGCTCACCAGAGGATAAATGGTCAGTTTTCTACAGTGTTACATGCTTCATAAACATCATCAAACTCTGCTTCTGACCAAGGAAAATCTTCTCCATTAGGGGGCGATATGGGAAAAATATGTCAGGGTGTTTTTATGTCAGGATCAGGATCTGGATTTTATCAGATTTGTTTTTCCAATTCAGTTTATTTCAACCTACAAACAACAATTTTAGACCCAAATATTTCTGAACCCTGCATTCTGAACAATTCTTGTGCTTCATTTCAGAACTTAAATCTGGTTTTGTGTTTGCTAATGTGTTTATTAAACTCTCACATTTTCACACCATTATAAACACATTAATTTAAAGACGTCAGATGTAAAAGTTGTTGAGTTTCTGCAGAATGTACAGAGCTTTGGCTTCATACGAGTGGTCAAGACGAATACGATTTTTAGGAATTTCAATTTCCAAGAAGCACACATTGATTTTTAAATTAAACTTTCTGGATATGGTCGATGAATTAAAACTGAACATTATATTCTGGAGACTGCTACATCTGTCTATGTTAGGTCATGTCATTGCATTTAATATGATTCAAAGTTTCGTTTTTTTTTTTTTTGTTTTTTTTTACCTCTTCTGAAACCTTCGGCGCCCCCTAAGGGTCACAGTGAGTTTTTTTTTGGGGGGAAGACTTTTGCGTTCCCTCGAGATACCTTTTCGTGTTTGTTTCCATATTGCAATTTACAGACGGTCTTTGAACATCCCAGCACCAGCTGCCTCTGTGTTGAGGCCAAGAAAGGTTTCCCAGCTCAAAGCAATGACTCGTTTTGAGAAATTTACAATTGTAGCTCTCAGTCAACATCACTGTCACTGCAGAGACGTGTTGGTTTTGTTTCTGAAATGCACTAATAATGAGTTATTGATCATTTTATATTATCATATTGAATCTCTATCTTTCTGACTTTTCTGGATCCATTCTCTGCACACCTGAGTGAAAGTGAAAACATGAATCAGGAGGATCTGAAGACAAAAAGGTATTGCGAGGGAACGCAATAGTCTCCCCCCCAAAAAAAACTTGCCGTGACCCTCAGGGGCCTCCGTAAAAACCCACCCAAATTCTTACCTAAAGCTTTTTTTCAAATTACAGGATTCCATTATCCTACTCTTCAAATGGGGATTCAAAATGCATCACATTTCCATAAAAAAATCCAATCAAGAGTCACAATTTGTATATTAAGTTTCAATTGGCGGTGGTTTTAAAACCAGATGAGATAGATGGATCATTCTTTTTGCACATAAAATCTTGGGAGTTAAACTTCCGTTTTGTGATTTCAACATGACCCAAAGCGCTGCATCCTTCCATAAAGGGCAAACAACAAAAATATTATGATCCAGATCACAACTGTTCACGTTTCCTTAACACATCATCCTGTTTTTATACACCTTTGAGGAATACAGCCTTGACATTCCTGTGTTTAAAAAAACAACAACACTTCAGCAGTGTTTTGGAAAATTTTCATAGTTTATTCTAATTTTTAGCAATTCATTTATGTAGTTTGGACATAAGTCTAAAAGATATAAGGGTTTTATTTATGTAAATAAAGAGTTTAATGCAAAAAAATGTCATTACTTCATGTAAAAATGTAAAGAAGTGCTCTGGAAGACTTGGTATGGTGGGTCTTAAAGGGTTAAAGACTGGAAAATAAAAAAATACTTCAGGTTGTACAGATATTAACCACAATTGGTCCTCAGGCCTGGAATAAGAGATAACACTGAACACAATTTTAATTGACTTAGGTCTGACAGCTGTTTTTGACTAAATTTGGGTGCAGGATCCAAAACTGGTCTCACTTTTTCTCTATTGCCTCAAGTTTTGGAACTATAGGATCCTTGTGTTCTTAAAAAACACTGTGGAACAATTTGTAAAAAATTCTGTTGAGTTAGATTTTTATGCAGATTGAAACTAAAATTGGCATGCTGATTCCAAAACTACAGTTTTTTTTTTTTTTCAAGCACGTCAAGTTTTTCCTCCACAGTTTATCCTCCAGATACGCAAAACTCCACTGATTGAATTTTGCTTATCTGGAGGGTAAACTGTGGAGGAAAAACTTGCCGTGCTGGAAAAAAAAACTGACTGTTCAATTTTGAAATCAGCATGCCAATTTTAGTTTTACTCAGCATAAAAATCTAACTCAACGAATCTTTTTACAAATTGTCCCCCAGTGTAATCTTTATTGTTTTAATTTCTTTATTAGTGCAATGTTAGCAAACGTTTTTGTTATGTCTCCTTATTTCCTAAACACAAACACATTTCTATTCCTAATAATCTTAGCTTGTTAAAGGAAGAGGATGGCTCATAATCTCTGAGTATAATAAAGTTTACAGTTTGTTTGGATGTAACACTGTATCATAATAGTTTCTCATACAGTCACACAGGCTTTATGAAAGTCAGGACTGGCAGCTCACAGCAGTGACCTACATAGACTGAAATACCAGCTGGAAGAAGTGAGCGGTCCACAGGATGTGTGTTCTGCTCAGAGCTCTCTCCCTCTCTCTCTCTCTCTCTCTCTCTCTCTCTCTCTCTCTCTCTCTCTGTTTGTGTGTGTGTCTCCTGGAGGACAGGGGAAAAAGGGAGAAATTACACAACATTCATGAGCTAATTTGAGTGAGTTTTCTAATTCACTTTCTCCCCCTGGGTCAAGTTTTGATTGAATCAAGCATTCAGCATGAATTCTTGAGTGTGTGAAGGTGAGGGTTAGAAATGACAAACTGGCAAATCATTGCTCAAGTACCTACTCAGGGATTCAAAAAGCTCAGTCAGGTTATTACACTCTCAGCAAAGGTGACTTCCCTCATTCTTCCCCTTCATTTCCTGATGAGCTGATTGTTTTACAGCCGCTCTGATTAATATTTCATGTTAGCAGTAAATTGGTCCTTTGCTTTATGACTGACAAGCATCAATACGTCCTTTTTTTCCCACAGATCTGATGCCAGTTTTCTGTTGCTGATGCCAGATCAGAGCTTTGGAGTTTTCCTCATCAGACTGAGGACAGACTCCACCTCAGCTCTCACCGCCTTTCTTTCCCTCAGCTCTTTGGTTATCTGATCGTTTTCACTCTGTAAAAAGACAGAGCTCAGATTCTTCCTCCAGGACGGGCTGATAATCTTCCAACTTTATTTTAACACCCAGTGATTCCAGCACAAGGAACCTGTAGCAAAATACAGTTTATGGTTGGATACAAGAAATCTTCTGATGTTCATGATGTGACGAAGATATTCATTTACAGGATCACAATCACAAGATGTTAGTGCTGACAAGATGCTAAATCATTTTAAACAGCTATTTTACCAAGAAAAGAGACAAGATGATGTCAAATTGGAAAAATACATCAATGAAAATACTGAAAATACATCATACTCTGATGTTTGGAAGTCTGTTGGGATTTCAGGATACTCAGTCAAAATGAAAAATTGAAATTTTGAGTTACTATGAGGAAATTATGAGATAAAAAGTTGAAATTCCAATATACTAATATGACAATGAAGATAAAGAAACTTCAAATTAAGAGATACCAAGGTCAAAATTATGACTAAAAAGTCAAAATTATGAGGTACCTAAAGGTTCTATTCACAAGAGAAAGCGATAAAAAATAAAGATATTACAAGATGTTAAACTGTGAGAAAATGAAATATAATACTTGAAATTTTAAGTTTTTCTAATGAGATTTTGAGATAGAAAAATGTCTAAAATAAGAAATTCAACCGTCAAAATGACAAGATACAAAATGAAATCATGGATGACTTTTTATGAGATGACATGAGATTAAAAAAAAAAAAAAAAAAAAAAAAAAAAAAAAAAAAAAAAAAAAAAAAAAAAAAAAAAAAAAAAAAAAAAAAAAAAAAAAAAAAAAAAAAAAAAAAAAAAACAAGGTAATGAATCGATAAAGATGTAGAAAAAAGATATTACAATACATTAAACTGTGAGATAATGAAATATAAAACTTGTAATTTCAAGATTCTTTTTGATGAGATTGTGACAGAAAAAAGTCTAAAATAAGAAATTCAACTGTCAAAACTGAAATCATGGATTACTTTTTATGAGACTACATGGGATTAAAAAAATAGTTGAAATAACAAGGTAATGAATTCAAATTTTGAAACAAAAAGTTGAAATAGTGAGGTACAAAGTTACAGGATTAATAAATAAATAGGACAAAATTACAACCTTCTAAGTCAAGATTGTATGATGAGGTCAAAGGTCAAAATCACAGTAACATACAAGATAGATGCAAAGTAGTTGAAGGTGTCCTATATGATATTGAAATTATGAGATAAAAAGACATGTATATGATTTACGGCTGCAAAACTTTAAAAGAAAAAGTTGAAACTAAATCAAAAGTTTGAGATAAATTGTTGAGAATTTTACTTTCTTGTCCTCAAAATGCAACAAATTCCTGAAACTGTCTGAATGAGTTTAAGGCTGCAGTGTGAATTTCTCAGTTCTATGCATCAAACATGCAGCAGATCCAAACCTGCACTGTCTCCATACATTTACAAGTGCTGACGATCAACAACATGAATGATCTTCATCTCCAGAAATGAGCTGCAAATGCAAATATGACGAAACTTCAGCAACACATGCAACGTAACTGTGAAAACAAAATGTGCTGCAAAACGCTGAAAGACTTGCATAAACATCGAGTTTTCTTCAAATCCACAAATGATTCAAATTAAAAACACGAAAACACTAAACTTATGCAAAAGAGAAGTATCCAAAACTGAGGCTTGAGCATCAGCCTTCTATTGGAGACACTGTGCGATACAGTTGTGCCTAAAAGTTTACACCCCCCTCCAGCAGAGCTTTCTGATCTTTTGGCCTTTGCTCAGAAAATATGAATGTTTTTAGGCACAACTGTACATTACATACAAAAAAAATCGAATTCCTGTTACTCTCTTTCCATCCAATCTCAACTTGAAATAAAGAAAATAGGATTGAAATATAAAATATAAATATGAATTTAAAACTTAGATATGAATATACTGTGATAGTAAAAGTAAACAAAAGCCTATGTACAGAATGTGCAGGTAGTGCAGTGTCATGCCAGAAAGGGTGCATGGAAAATAGTGCACGATAGTAAGCTTGAGAAATCATAATGAGAATCCTGAGAAGTTCGTGACGTCTATATTTCTGTGTACTTTCACATCCTCTTTGTTTGATTCAGTAAAACTTGATCTCAGCCTTAAAGCAGCAGGACAGCTTTTAGATTAGTCACTGCTCCTGAGCTTCATTAGAGCACTCATGTGAATGTGAATAAATAATCTCTTTTCACTCAAAGTGTTTTTTCCTCTCTCTCCTTCAGATGTGTTATCAAATGGAAGCAGTGTGTGATTTTTTTGCTGCCATCATTGTATAATTAATGTCTCCTTCTTTCTGCACACAGAGTGGTTGTATTTCATTTTTCCACTGGACTCCAGAAATGCTCGACCTGCTCGGCTTCTCTGAGCTGGGATTTAATTAAAGCAGAAAGGTGGGGGGGGGTGAGGCGGGCTCGGCTTACCTATGAGCTGCTTTACAAGTTTGTTATGCAATGTCTGTCAGAGAGAAATAAAAGGTAATTGAAAGGGAGAAAGAAGCAGAAACATGTAGAGACAGATGTGTCTTTAAAAGCACAGGGGCCGGGGAAATGCTTTCTGTGGAAATCATGCAGGCAGGAATGTTTGGCAGAACACGAGTCTCCATAAAACCCTTTCAAGGAAAAAGAAAAAAAACCTCTGCGTTATCCAAGCCTCACATTCTTCAGACACAGATGGTTCTGCTTAGCGAGCGGCTCATACTGAATCAGGATTGGATGGAATTTCAAGAGAGCCCACGCTCTGAAAAGAAGTGGCTCATTTGGGGGAAACAAACGTCAGCTGCTTCTTTTCAGGCATTATGATTTGTGGTTTCTGTGGGCTGCTGCTCAGGGAAATATTTCTTTTCAACTCGTCTGCCTACTTCCAGACAACGTGAGCGCCGCTCTGATTGGTTTTGACTGCGTAGAGAGTAGTGGCTCATTTTTACAGTACACACGTTGCCCTGAAAGTCTCTGAAAACCAAGGCTATCATCAGAGCTCATCAGGGCTGCTCCCAGCTCTGGCTAACAGACGCAGAATGAGTACAACAAGCCACACTCAGTGTTTGTTTTCTTTGCATGGGCGGAAAAAGCGAGTGAAATGCTGAGTCTTAGAGTTTGACTCCACAAACACATTATAAGGAGTGTGCTTTTTATGGGAAGTGTTTTATCATCATGCAGAGTTACAGCAGCTGAATCTGTAATCTCCTTATCTGTCTTGGCTTTGGTGCGCTTTTATTTTTTAAAATATGACAAACTCCTGACTATCATACATGAACAACTGTCTCTTTAGATGCCTAAAGCTCTTGAACTGTGGTGAAATATGGACCAAACTCCTCCCAACGTTCTCAGTGGAGTTGTCTTGGGAGTGTAAGGCCTTGGCGTTGTTCCTGCTCAGCCAAGCAAACAAACTTATGAAATCAGCAGAGGTCATATAATCCTCTCTTTGTGAACACTCCCTCAGTCCTGGAGGAGAATGTGAATGATTCAGGATGTCAGGCTTTAACTAGACAGAGTCAGATATTTGTTTCCTCATATTCACATACTGGTTATTGTCCATGAAACCACGCAAACAATACCACGTTCTCCTCCCTGACGCAACATAAACCTGTTTCCCTGCATCGTTCTCCGGTTATGTGAGTCACTAGATCAGGGTCACGCTTCAGTTCAAACATTAACATGACTCCAAAGGGTGCAGTGTGATCTCTATTAACCTAGATTTACATATATAACTCTAATACTCTGATAGTAGAGTTCACACTTCTAGTATTCAGCATTAAGCAGACAAAGTCGACTGACTCCTCTGACAGGAGTCACTGATGGAGTTATTCATGTTTTAAAACCCAACTGGATTTATGACAGAAAGTGTAAAAGTAGTATTTAAAAAAAGTATGAATTCCAGATTATACCTCTGACATTGCAAAAACAATGCTCATGTGTTTGTATTTTCTGAAAGGTTTCATTACCTGAGCGTTACTTAGCAACCATGTTAGCTGTGGGATGGTTGTGGAACAGATTAGACGACAAGTTTGGCTCAGGGGTCAATCGTAGTTGAAACAGCCCAAGTTTTTAACTCAAAGTCTTGAAGCAGGCCTGTAAGTCAGAAACCAGAAGGTCTTGTCAAAAAAAAATCAAAAGGCCTTTTAGTCAGGAAGCCTGTGGGTCAAAAGGCCTGTTAGTCAGGAAACAGAGGGCCTGTTAGTCCGACAATCAGAAGGTCAACCAGTCAAAAAACAGAGGGCCTGTCAGTCACAAGGCCTGTTGTCACAAGCCTAGTTAGTCAGGAAACAGAGGGCCTGTTAGTCAGAAACCAGAAGGCCAGTTAGTGGGACAATCAGGAAGCCTGTTATTCAGTAGGTCTCTTGTTAGAAGGCCTTATAGTCAGGAAACAGGGGGCCTGTTAGTCTGAAAATCCGAATATCAACGAGTCAAAAAATCAAAGGGGCTGTTAGTCAGAAGGTCTGTTGTTAGGAGGCCTCATAGTCAGGAAACAGGGGGCCTGTTGGTCTGAAAATCAGAATGTCAACGAGTCAAAAAATCAGAGGACCTGTTAGTCAGAAGGTCTGTTGTTAGGAGGCCTCATAGTCAGGAAATAGAGGACCTGTTAGTCAGAAAGTAGAAGGCCAGTGAGTGGGAAAATCAGGAAGCCCGTTAATCAGAAGGCCTTTTAGTCAGGAAACAGGGTGCCTGTTTGTCAGACAACCAGAGGGTCAACGAGTCAAAAAATCAGAAGGGGACGTTTGTCAGATGGCCTGTTGTCAGAAGGCCTTTCAGTCAGGAAACAGAGGGCCTGTTAGTCAGAAACCAGAAGGCCAGTTAGTGGGAAAATCTGGAAGCCTGTTAGTCAGAGACCTGTTGTCAGAAGGCCTGTTGTCAGAAAGCCTATTAGTCTGGAAACAGAGGGCCTGTTAGTCAGGAAATAGTCAAGAAACAGAGGGTCTTTTAGTCAGAAAATCAGAAGGCCAGTCAGTTGGAAAATCAGGAAGCTTGTTAGTCAGGAAATAAGAGTCATGAAGTCAGATGGCTCGTTAATCAGAAGGTCTGTTGTCAGAAGCCCAGTTAATCAGGAAACAGAGGGTCTTTTAGTCAGAAAATCAGAAGGTCAGTTAGTGGGAAAATCAGGAAGCCTGTTAGTCAGAAGGCCTTTTAGTCAGGAAATAGAGGGACTGTTAGTCAGACACTCAGAAGGTCAATGAGTCAACAAATCAGAGGGCCTGTTAGTCAGTATGCCTGTTGGTTAGAAGGTCCATCAGTCAGGAAACAGAGGGCCTGTAAGTCAGAAAATCGGACGGCCAGTTAGTGGGAAAATCAGGAAGCCCATAAGTCAGAAGGCCTGTTGTCAGAAGGCCCCTTAATCAGAATACCATGTGGCCTGTAAGTCAGAAAGCCTGTTGGTTAGGAGGCTCATCAGTCAGGAGGCCTATAAGTCACAAGACCCTTTAATCAGATGGCCCATTACCCAGAAGGCTTTTCAGTGTCAAAATCAGAAGAACTGTTAGTCTCAAAATTATTTTTGATTTTGTTGTTATCATTTTTATCATGTTTTGCAGAATTTTTTCCTGTTGTTCATGTTGATAAAGTCAAGGGTACTTATTTGCCAAGGGGGCCCAAAATGTTGTTTAGATTTGAGGTAAAGTTGCCCTGTAACGCCTTCACTGACAGAGTTAATTAACTCTTTTCCTTTATTTCAGGATTGTTGGCTAGGTCTATTGTTTGTTACTGTCTCTTTTATGCGCTGGCCTTTCTTTCATTAGCAGATATATACAAATAAGATGCAAATACCAGCAAAATATCAAGAGATTAAAGGTGTTGTGTGTAAGCTTTACTGGCATTTAGCAGAGAAGACTTCAGGAATTGAATTTAAATTTAAAGAATGTCAAACAAAATGCATCTAAGAAAAGAAATCTTTGTTTTTCCCTTATGTAATTCTTTCCCTTCTACAGCAGGAAAGGGTCTGACTCGTTGATGGGTATCATGTGACAGAGGGCGGCCTGTTGAGTTTCCTTTGAGCTTTAAAAACACAATGAAACAAAAATAGGTCTTTTTTTTTTTACCTCAATCATGTGGGCAGCTTCAGACAAACAGCTTGGCTTTGGTAAAATGATAGAGATCCACCTACTGACTGGAACTCTAGATAGTCCAAAAATTATTTTGGGAAAATGAGCTCTGTCATTTCGAGTGACGGGAAAATTAGTCAAGATTTTGATAGAACAACTGGAACTAACTGGTTCCCTCCAGAAAACTGAGAAAATAAAAGGTTACGCATGACTTGAGTTGTCTTGATCCTTTGGAGCCCATCATAGCACTGGCGCTGCAATTTGCAAAGATAATCTTAATTGGTGGTAGATTTGGAATTAGTTCAAATAGATCATTCTTTTTGCATGTTAAATCTGGGGAGTTACACTTTTATACTGCAGATTTAACGTGTCCTCAAGTGGTTTCCTTCTACTAAGGTGTTTGTAGAAATAAAAAAAAAAAGCTTAAGCAACAAAAACATAATAGTTCAGACCACAACTGTTCGCATGGCTTCTGTACAGGTCGTCCCATTTTTTTACATTTACCATTTTAGGATTACAGTCATGACATTTCTGCATTTTGAGAAACATTTAAATATATGTGTATATTTTTTTATGGTTTATTGGACTCTAAATGTAGAGTTATGTAAATATATGATGATAAAAATATACAGAATTATGTTTTCAATGTTAAAAAATCAGTTGTTTTAAAGGATATGAAAATGTTCAGATATCTATATATAAAAAGTGCAGGCATTATATGACCCCTCCATATATAAGGGTTTTGAAGGTGACCTGCAAAAAAAAAATTGAGCCTGAAAAGTGTGTTGGGGTTTTGAGTTGGAATACATTTTACTAAAGTTTGGGAAATAAGGACTGTATTGTAGTCAAAGTTTTCTACAAAAAAAAAAATAGTAATAAAAAAAAGACACTACATCATGTAGAAATGTAAAGCTCTGGCAGACTTGGTTTGGTAGGTCATGAAGGGTTAAAGTAAGACAAGCAAATATGAAGAGCCACTTCCAGCTTCAGCGACCCCTACACTTACAAAATGTTTTATAGTGCTGCAGTTCTTTTGTACGCTCCCTGTGTAAAAAAGCTTGTCACTTTAGTGTTGCACACATAATAATGATAAAGTCTCATGGCTTTTTGCCTACAAAGGATTGTCTGCTTGTAAGATACAGAATGTGATATAGATGTGTTTATGTGTCAGTGTGAAAATTAAGAAGTAAGACGGCTTTAAAATACTGATGTACAAAAGTGAAGGCCTGCATAAAAATTTCTGGGACCACTAATTTAGGGTGACCTTGACCTTTGACCTCCCAAACTGGTACTGCATTTATCAGAGTTGGCCTTTAGTAACCTGTCACAGACTTCATTTGCTCCAGTCTATTTTTACTCTGCACTGTCGTTATGAATGTCAAAACTCTACTGGCAGTACACGCTGAAATCCTACCCATCCCCCTCTCTTTGAACTGTATCTCTATTTCAACAACTCTCTCTCTCTCTCTCTCTCTCTCTGGCAGCTCTAAAAAAGGCTGCCATGACAGGCTGCCTGTTCTCAGAAGTCTGGCAGAGAAGAGCTTAACTCTAGGGAGCTGTGGAGATCAAAGTATTTATACACACACACACACACACACACACACACACTCACACACACACACAAAATCAGGCTCTTAAAAAAAAACTTCTCACGTAGCACAAATACACCAGAACACATCCTCACGTACACACAGACGTGAAGTATCAGCATCAAACTGGATGCGACAGGGTCTTTCCCGTGACACTTTCTGCTGCCATTTCATGCATACACACACACTTAACACACACACAAACATGCACAGTTTTAAACACAGCACAGATGATGTCTAAAACCTTTCAGAGCAGACCAAGAGAAACGGTTCCAGATGTTCCTGAAACCCCGGCTTTGACGACAGAAACCTTTATTGTATGCTCAGCTCTGACAGTCTTCATTTTCTTTGTGTGTGTGTGCAAAGGTTGCATTGAACCCACATTAATTTTGTCTTCCCACCCTGTTCTCTGCCATGCATGTCTTCTTCTCTTCATTGAGTCCCTCTCTGCTCCCCCATCCCACTGCAGCATCCTTACATTCATACGAGTGGGTGTGATTATTCATTCAAAGCTCCTCTGGTTCCACAAAAACAGCAGGATCCCACAGAGAGCTGCAGATTATTTTATGTAACAGCCAATCATTAACAGAGGCACCGGGGAGATTAGAAAGCAATTTTGGATCTGTCTCTGAAGGCGAATAATGAAGGGAGTCTTGGGTTTTCATTTGGCACTTGAATGGGATTGTCTGGGTGCTTCAAGCCCAGAATGGTCAGTAAGAGAGTCCTGTGTATGCAAACAAATATGTCCCTTCTTCTGCTTATCATGCGTGCACACACCATTTTACCGTTCTCTTGGATGCTCTGACTCTTTCAGATTCAGCTCGTGGATGAAAATGTGTGTGCTACGAAACACACTAAAAAAAAACAAAAAATCCAGAAACAGAAACTGCCAAAGTGACCCTGATCAAAATTTACTCTTGGTGATTTTGATCTGATAACATCCACACAAATGTGTTTGAATGTCTACTAAAGGTAACCATCCTCACCTGTGATCTATTTGCTTGTAATCTCTGTGTGTGTGTATAAAAGCTCAGTGAGTTTCTGAGCTCCAGACAGTCACTTGCATCCTTCATCCAGTACTGCACTGACATTTTTGGATTTAGAGACATGGGGAAAGCAGAAGAATTGTCAAAAGATCTGCAGGAAAAGGTAATCCAACTGTGTAAGAAAGGGATATCAAAAGATATGCAAGGAACTGAAGATGCCAATAAGCAGTGTTCAAACTTTAATGGAGAAGTGGAAAATGAGGGATTCTGTTGAAACCAAACCACACTCAGGCAGACCCACAAAAATGTCAGCCACAACTGCCAGGAAAATTGTTAGGGATGCAAAGACAAACCCTCAAATAACTATAGCTGAAATACAGGACTCTCTGAAAAAAAAAAAAAAAATTCAAGATGCACTACAAGAAGGCACTCGAGGAAAAATAAGCTGTATGGTTGAGTCGTCAGAAGAGAGCCATTTCTACGCAAATGCCACATAGTATTCCCATTACAATACACCAAACAACACAGAGACAAGCCGAAAAACTTCTGGAACAAAGTCATTAGTAGTGATGAGACCAAAAGTGAACTTTTTGGCCACAACCATAAACATTGTTCCATTTGGAGAGGAGTCAACAAGGCCTATGATGAAAGGTCCACCATTCCTACTGTGAAACACGGAGGTGGATCACTGATGTTTTGGGGATGTGTGAGCTACAAAGGCTCAGGAAACTTGGTCCAAGCTGATGGAAGGATGAATTCTACATGTTGTCAGAAAATACTGGAGAAGCTGCACATAACGAACATGACGATGATCCAAAACACAAGGCCAAGTTGACCTGCCATTAAAGAAGAATAAAATGAAGGTTCTGGAGTAGCCATGTCATGGTCCTTTTCCACTGACTCGCCTTGGCCCTACTCCACTCGCCTCTACCCGGTTTGTGTTGCGTTTCCATTAGCTTGATACTACCCGTCAGACGCCAGTTTTTAGTACCTACTCTACCCAGGTTCTAAGCAAGTAAAGCCGATCCTAAAACGTGACGTTGACGGACTGCCGGTCACTCATTGGTCAGAGAATGTCGTCACGGAAGCTTAAGACTCTGTACGAATCACTTACAAGAGGCAAACGAAGAAGTCAGCGACGGGTTTTTAATGACATTTAAACCTGACGGCACAGAACCAGACTGAATGAACACAAAATACAGCCCTAAAATGCTCCTTCATGATTCCTAAATAAGTTTAAAGTCTTTTCAAACGAATAAGAAATTAACAGCAAAGATAGTTCGGTTAAAAGAGTCTTTTAAACTAAATCAAAGTTTGTCGGCTCAGGAGCATCTAGCTGCTACGAGAGTCTTTAAGCACCAATCAGTCCATTAATTAATCCACAGGGATCCAAAAGGGAAAAACAGTTCACAGAAGAATGATTGATCAACAAAAAATCTCTGGTATACCAGGCCCAAAAATAAAAAATTAAAGCGATCTCACAGGATCCAGGGAAGAGTTAATGTCGGCAGCACATGGCTGTTGTTTACCTCCGTTGTCATGACGCCAGACATTGAGCCGCTGTATTACTTCAATGAAATCTTTTGAAAGCTTTGTTTTTTCCTTTAAAGACCACAGTGGCACATATGTTGGTACAAAATTATGTTTGTGTCGCGTTATAGATGAACATGCACGCACTTCTGCGCAGCACTTTAGCGCAGCTGTGTTATAAGAACCACGCCCACCGTGAGTCTGTAGTCGGGCTAGTGGAAAAGCTAACCAAACCGTGTAGAGCCGAGTAGAGTAGAGCCGAGCCGAGTAGGGCTGGAATTATATAGTGGAAAAGCGCCATCAGTCTCCTGACCTCAGTATCATTGAGCCACTCTGGAGAGATCTCAAACCTGCAGTTCATGCAAGGAAGCCCTAGAATCTACAGGACCTGGAGGCTTTTTGCCAAGAAGAATTGGCAGTTTAACCATCTGAGACAATAAAGACCCTCATCCACTATGACCACAAAAGACTTCAAGCTGTTATTGATGTAAAAGGGGGAACACAAGGTATTAAGAACTGGGGTGTGTAAACTTTTGATCAGGGTCATTTTGGAGGTTTCTGTTGTTAGTATGGTTTAAAAGGAGTAAACACAGTTGTTTGGTAATAAATGTCTTCACCTAACCACTAACCATGAGTGACAGAAAGGTTTTTGTGTTATTATTCATACTCTTTGAGAAAAGGCCAAGAAATCATAAATTCTGCTTGGCTCTATAAACTTTTGAACACAACTGTATGTCCTCCCATCCCTCTAAATTAAGTCCAATCCAGCCCAAAGATGATTGGTGGAACCAGTAGAGATCACATATGCTCTAAAGCTACCATTAAAGCTTTCATCAGAAGACTGAAACTTATACTAAATCTGAAACAGCTGCTGAAACCAACACTGTTCCTCATACTAACCTTCAGGATCTTATGAAGGAGCCAATGACGTCCACAAATCTACACATCTACGTTTTTGGACACTTTGGAAGACGACCAATCACAAACTTTTCATTCTTCTTGGGTTCAGGCAGGGGTTTGTTTTTAGTGTCTGTTTCAGCAGCCAAATACATTGCGTACTTATCCTTGAGGTCTGGAGTTGTTGAATCCTCTCCCATTCTCATAAAAGATTTTCACAGCCAGGTTTGAAGTTATATTTTCTTTTTCTACATACATTTATGCACATAAAAAATAATTATGGATGTGAAAGTGGTTTTGCTGCAATACTGATGTGTTCCTGGAAACAAAACTGGGAACATTTCAGCCATGCATGAAGAAAAAACAGCTCCACAAATGTACACAAGTCCATAAAGGAAGCACATTTTTTTCTTTGTTCTGTGTGAGAATGTTTGAGATATTTCATTTCTTTAGATATGGAAGGCATGCACTAACACCACATTCTTCACTAACACCAGCACCTTGTAAACTGCAGTTAAATGGATAAATATCTTCTTCATTAACTGTCAAGTCATCTACCTCTCTCCATAAATTCCCACTATTTTCCCAAAGTTAGCCACAAAAACCATAATCAGCACCAGGATGGAATATAGTGGAAGGCCTTTAAATAAATAGACACAAAAAACAATTTCACACTTTGTCAAAGTAAGGTTTGTCCTACTTAATTTAACCAAATAAAAATTGTTTGAACTACAAACAAAGTCATTTTCTCCTAAATCTATTGGTCTTTATGGTTGAACTGTATATCAGCCTCTAGAGTGCTCTCTGCTGCCACACTCCTTTGAGCTCCATTCAGTGGTCAGTTGCATTAACTACAAGTAAATTTTCCTCTGACGCCGAGATGACCATCAGATTTGTGGAACCCTGCTCTCATAACCTGTCAATCCTTTTATTACAACAGATCCCAAGAGATTAAAAAATAAATAAATAAATAAATAAAAATATGATGCATTGAAAACTTCATTAAAATTAAAAAAATATGATGCCTTTCTGAAAAAAAGAGTCAAATAATAAAAAATATATAAATATTATATATATTTTTTTCATATCCTGAGAACAATAAAAACACTTTATTTATTATTTGGCATTAAAGAAGGTGCTTTGGAGACATTAAAAAAGACAAACATCAAGTTTCTGTTTGGTGTACTTTGTTTATAAGCCAGAGAAGTATAAAAACAAAGTCTATAGGATGTTTTAATTTCATGTATTAACATAATAAGCTGAGCATTCAGTATCAGGTTGGTTTATTTGTAATTAGAACATTGCACACAGAACAACCCTTAACTCTTTATGACCTTATATACCAAATCTGCCAGAGCATATCTTCACAGTTTTACAACTTTTATATTCCAACTTAAGTATAATGTATAGACATGTTGAGACTAACAAAAAAAAAAAAAACTGCTAAAAAGTACCATAAACCATAAAAAAGAAATTTTTCCCCCTTTTTCTGAGTGCAGAAGTGCCATGGCCATATATCCAAGAGTGTAAATGTAAAAAACATGATGAAAATGTATTTAACGTAAAAAGATATGCGAACAGTTGTGGTCCAGATCGTAACGTTTTTGTTGTTTTATTTACCCATTATCCTGTAGTTCTGCAAAACCATTGGTGGAAGAAAACAAGTCACTGGGAAATGTTTAAAATGTAATATAAACATCAGGACAACTTTCCCCAGGATGCAAAGTAATGAAATAATGTATTTATTCGTAGTTATGTAGAGCTATGGTCTGAAAGGTGATAACAACCAAACAATGTAAACTCAGTTTGTAGTTTAGTGTCCAGGAGGTGAGCAGACTATGTTTAGTGTTCACAGCCTGGTGCTCTGAGACATGTCTGTAACCTAAAAGCTACTGTTGTCATTTTAATTGACTCAGTATTTCATACACTCAGAGGGATCTCAGTACAAGAAGTTGTGACAGATGATGTTGTGGAACATTTTGATGAAAGCCGTTCAGTGACAGAAAACAGCACAAACACTCAGCTTCATTCGTCATGTTTGTTCAGTAATAGATAAAGACGGGTGACTGAGCAGCAGGATACACTTCATTCATCTTCCATGGCTTTGTTTAAACGCCTTCAGGAGCTGCTAAACAGAACATTCAGTGACAAACTCTTTACCAGCGGAGAGAATTAGAAGATATTGATTAACCCACTTTATTAGGGCTTTGAATGAGCTACAACATCAGCTCTTAAAGGAAGAGACCTTGAGCAAAACACTGAACAAAGAAGTGACAGAGAAGTTGAGGCCAACAAAAATGACTTTTCTCTCTTTGAATGACTGATGCACTCTTGAAAAAGGAAGCAGAATTCAAGGATGAAATTGAGGTTTTGAAAATATAATTCAATGTTTTGTTGTGCAGACACAAAGTAGAGTTTAGTAGAGAAAAGCAGATCGCCTCAGGACATCAGAACAAATCTTCCATTTCTGCTTTCAGTTTTCTCTCAGTTTGTTTAACCTTTGCTCCTGACACAAAGACAAATATCACATCATCTCTCCTAGGATCACATGGAGATTCTTGTTAATATTCCTCCTCTGCTTTTCCTCTGAAGGTAGAGCAGACTCTCTGTTCATGTCCTTAAAGTGTTCTGAGGCTGTCTGTCTTTTTGTTTTGAGTCACAGTCTGAAACATTATTTCATCCACAGCTGTACACAGTGAATAAAGCACAAAAACATATTACAAAGCAACAAACCACTGTGCTGGGATCCATTCGAGACAAGCCAATCAGTGCGTAGTGCACTCACTTTGATGGTCACCGCCATCGCCACACTCTCTACATGACTCTGAGTTGCTCTACCACTTTGAACTGTCAAAGATGTTTATTCCCATCTAAATGTTGTTTGTGCTATTGAATAAACAGATGTAGTATTGTAAAAGTTCCATCTTTGGGAATATTGCAATATTACTTGTGGGGCCAAGTTGTCACATTGTGTTTTGTCATTGCCAGGTGTAAGTAAACACTACTGACAATACTACTGTTTGTACTGAGCAAGGAATTTACATTATTAAAGAATTACAGCAGATCTTTTAGTAACTGGGGATCATTATATTGTTATAGCATTGGGGATTGGCATTTGTACCCTTTAGCAGCTACTTGACCTGAAGGTCCAGGAACCTTTAGTGACTGGTGAAACATATCCCAGAACTAAATGGTTCCTGTGACTAATTGTCTGTCTTTGTTTTGATAAAGACCAAAGACTCCAAAAACAAGAAAATGAGGTATGGAGAAAAAAAAAATCAGTGCAACACACCACCGGACCAATAGAGGGCAGTAAAGCCTGGTTTATGCATGATACATCTGCACGGTCTGTGTGGCTCCGTGTGGAAAAATGATGTCATTTTAGCAGCCATGCACCTCTCGTGTGGTTCCTTTCACAAGGAAAATTTCACCTCTGAAATTTTGGTGGCTGCAATGGAGCTTCGAGTGTCAAAAGTGCAAAAAAACAGGGATTTATTCGCTTTATAACACAGAGATCACTGTGATAACTGTGTGATGACTATTATATTTATTTTTAAATGCTCTGCTAGACGTGTGTTTGCAATATACTGCCCCCTGCAGTTTGGGAAAGGAAGTCAGTGGACACCGCACAGAGGGAGAAAAAGTATAAAAGCCACAAACGTTCTCTCGTGCAGACCACAGTTAACTTTTTCCTGACATGTTCAGCTGAAGGTCTCCAGTTTACAGGGTCACTCTTTAAACTGGAACACTGGGATCTGACAGACACATTCACACAAACAGGCTCAAAGAAGAGCATTGTTTTTAGGCACAGTCACACTGGTCAACTGTGCCATGCTTGAGCACACTTCAGCCCTCAAGTCTGGCTTGTTTGGTTCGCAAGTGAACAGTGCTTAAACACGGCCTACTTCTGCTGCTTCAGCGCGGTTGGGAGAGGTGTGCTTCAGCGTGGCTCATTTCATGCACAAGCATTAGCACGAACATCCTGCGCATACATGGTGCATAATGCATAACGTATGAACGGAGCAACCTCTCCTCTTGACAATCACTCTAAATAATGGTTGGAGGGCCATTGGTCTAAAAATAACCTAACAGAAGCCAAACAGTGAGTAAGTTGCAACAATGCTCTCCGGGCAGTGTGACTGCCAGCCTGACTGTCCTGTGGGAGAGTGGTGCTGGGGGGGGTGAATCATGCTTGAGTACAGTATGGTCTGAATGGTCAGTGTGACCACGCCCTTAGTTAGTGTCATTAAACCAAGTCCATCTATGCTGGGGGTCATCTTACAGTGGACGCAGGGAGGGGAGACAGAAACACTGGGGCTGCTCCACCAATCAGAACCCATCCATCCATCCATCCATTTTCTTAACCGTCTATCCTGCTAATCAGGGTCGCGGGTGACTGGAGCCTGTCCCAGCTGTCATTGGGCGAGAGGCGGGGTACACCCTGGACTGGTCGCCAGTCAATCGCAGGGCTGACATGTAGACAAACAACCATTCACGCACACACTCACACCTACGGGCAATTTAGAATAATCAATTGACCTAACGTGGGCATGTTTTTGGTCTGTGGGAGGAAGCTGGAGTACCAGGAGAGAACCCAATCAGAACCATGCCCCATAAAGTCTCATAGTTGAGATGCACGTAGTTCCAGTTTAATGGCGCTTTTCCACTATACAATTCCACTCCTACTCTACTCGGCTCGGCTCTACTCTACTCGGCTCGGCTCTACTCTACTCGGCTCGGCTCTACTCTACTCGGCTCTACACTGTTTTACTGTTTGGTTAGCTTTTCCACTAGCCCGGCTCCAGACTCACGGTGGGCGTGGATCTTTAACACAGCTGCGCTAAAGTGCTGCGCAGAAGTGCGTGCATGTTCATCTATAACGCGACACAAACATAATTTTTACTAACGTATGTGCCACCGTGGTCTTTAAAGGAAAAAACAAAGCTTTCAAAAGATTGCATTAAAGTGATACAGCGGCTCAATGTGGTGCGGCATGACACAGGAGCGGAGGTTAACAACAGCCATGTGCTGCACGCGCGCAGAGGGAAACGAAGGAGCTGCTTAACGACATTCACTCTTCACTGGATCCAGTGAGATCACTTTAATTTTTGATTTTTGGGCCTGGTATACCAGAGATTTTTTGTTGATCAATCATTCTTCTTTGAACTGTTTTTCCTTTTTGGTTCCCTGTGGATTAATGGACTGATTGGTGCTTAAAGACTCTCGTGGCCGACAGATCGCTCCTGTGCCGAGGAACTCTGATTTAATTTAAAAGACTCTTTAAACCGAACTATCTTTGCTGTTAACTTCTTTTTCATTTAAAAGGGACTTTTAACTTATTTAGGAATCATGAAGGTACATTTTAAGGTGGTATTTTGTGTTCATTCAGTCTGGTTCTGTGCCGTCAGGTTTAAATGTCATTAAAAACCCGTCGCTGACTTATTGGTTTGCCTCCTGTAAGTGATTCGTACAGAGTCTTAAGCCTCCCTGAGGACATTCTCTGACCAATGAGTGACCGGCAGACCGTCGATGTCACGTTTTAGTATCAGCTTTACTCGATTGGAACCCGGGTAGAGTAGGTACTAAAAACTGGCGTCTGCCGCGTAGTACCGCGCTAATGGAAACGCAACACAAACCGGGTAGAGCCGAGTAGAGTCGAGGAGAGTAGGGCCAAGGCGAGTCAGTGGAAAAGGGCCATTAATGTCCTCATTCCTGGGGATGGTTCCTATGGTCTAAACAGGGCTATTGATTTAGGTTTAAAGTTGTTGTTAAAACAAATGAGAAACAATGATGGAAAAAAAAAGAACAATTCTGACATCATGAGCTTGATGCCAAACAACCTCTGTATGTTTCCGAATTGTTTCTGGACTACAATTAGCTTGGACTGCAGATCAAATGAACTGTCTGGATGACTTCATTTATTCATCCATCCCTCCAGTACATCAGCTCAGCTCTGTATCAGGTCTCACTTAAATTCAAGTTGGCAGCAGGAGAACTCCAGAATACAGAAGTAGTACCATCACTTGTGAAGCTTGAGAAAAAGTCTAACCTCATATTAGAGCCAGTTTTGTCTGTTAAGAGGTGTATGATGATAAGGATAGAAGCACCGAGCACAGCTAAGAGCTGTACCGTGCTAAAGCTCCGTAGACTCACTGCAACAAGGTTTCTTGTCCTTGTCTGGTTGGATGTATTATCTGTCATCTCTGTCTTCTTTTCTGTCATTGAATTGTTCTGATTAACTCTTGACTTTTGTCCAAGAAGACCCACAAGCTCTGCAAACCAGTGCTGACAGGTTTCTAACAAAGGGAGACACCAGAAATGGCACACATGCATTTTCATTCAGCACCTCTACGGGAAGAAAGGACATCTTTGTTACAGCTGTGATCATGAGGCTGCTTCATTTCTGGAATGAAGAGACAAGAAGCAGTAAAAAGGGAGCAACATGAGAGAGAAATCTTTCCACTGCGTTTAATTTGGTTGCAATTGGTTTCATTCAAGATACTAATAACTCTTCGTTCTAAACTGCAATATGGTTTTTAATTACATATGCTTCTTAATAAAGCTGGAAATACAAGCTTTATACACACAGTAGAGTCTTACAGTGTCTCAACTGTGAATATGTGATGACACCAGAACTAATTGAATTGACGGATGAATTTTGTGGATTTGCAGCATCCTCAGAGCACATGCACAGTTTTTGTGTAACACAAAGGGCATTATTATGTGTGTGTGTGTGTGTATCTGTCTGTTTGTGGTAATATAGGCTGCCTGGATACAGCTAAGCCAATAACAGACATATCCCGAGTTTCCTTGGCAACACTATAGCAACCTTTCCTGTGAATGAGGATGCTATTTCTGGGAGAATCAAAAGGATGCAACAACGTGCCTCATAAAAAGCGTTTATATCTGATGTAGCTGCACCACATCTGCTCCAGGTGGGTCGGGAACAAAAAGCATCTCCATGCTTCACACAGACACACGTCAGCTTCAACATGTACATGTCTGCTTGCCTGTAAGCTTATACCAAAGAAAATGTATCTTAAAAATATCCAGGATGCTTTAGCTGGACACAGACTGGATGTAATTGCTGTTAAATGAGGATTCTGCAGGATTGTTGAATACACCAAACCAATATTATAATGAATGAACATACAGCTCATTGTGCTCTCTGCACTTAATACCCAGCTTTCTTACTGATTTCCAGGCTGTTTTTAATACTCCAGTCAACAATGTTAAAGGTCAATGGGTAGTTATGAGATTTCACACCCAACAAGGTGTGACAACAGCAGGGAGGGGGCTTGTCAAACCCTGAAGGTCGTGTCATCACCACCACTTATGGTTTAAGTTTCTTGTTAATTCAAAGTTTCTCTCATCTGTTCAGCTGCAGTCAACAGGATCCAGTATAAAATGTCGTACTTGTGTTGTTTGGCCTTTTGAATTACAAGATCACAAGATTACAAGCCACTTTATTTCATCGCACAGCAGCAGAATTACATTTCAGTTTCATCCCGTCCAAGAAACATAAAAAAGACAGTGACATAAAACAGTGGGAGCAGCAACAGCATTTGTGGTGCCCCGTTTCATTAGATACAGAAAAAGAGTACAAGAGGAAGGAAGTTGGAAAAAAAGCAAATACCACAGTATGTTCCTGTAGAGGGGGCACAGTGTGGGATGAGGAAAAAACACCTCAGCACAAAAGCAACATAATAAACCATTACAACAAAACTCAAAGACTTGCACTTGTGGGAGGGGGAAGGGTGTCAGGGATGGAGGGTGTCATAGCACAGACACTGAGGGATACAAACCTTAAGACGCAATTTTTTTTACCATATCTGCCAGCGTTTAATCTACTGCTTAACACCCCTAATACTTTTCTTTCTCTCTCCATCCAGAGTCTTCAAGGCTGCACAAATGTGTGTTTTATAGTATTGCATATACATTCCACCAGTGGGCTGCGTAGGCTTTTTTGCAGGATGCTTATTCTGCAAAGTCTTCAATAGATGGGGCATTATAAGAACAGAGAAGACAGCAATTCAATATGTGACTGAGACTTTGACTGAGGGATCAAACTCTCCTGTGGAGCCACAGCCGCTCCTTGTGTATTAGTTTTAACCTGATTTTTTTATTAGATTACCAAATCAGGAACCTGTCTGCTTAAAAAAAATGTATCCAATTTTTTTCCAAATATATATATATATATATTTTGAAATGTCATAGAAAAACATTTGAGGGTGAAAAAGCTTATAAACTATCATTTATTAAATGCCAAAATGGATGAAAGAGTTCAAACGTTTTGCAAAGCATTAAAAACAGATTATTCATGAAATTACAAAAAATAAAAAATAAAAGTAAAAAAAAAAAGTCATGTTTGCATTAAGTTCACACCGTTTTATGTTGAAAGCTCAGTTACAAATATTTGGAAAAAAAATAAAGGAAAACTTTTTTTAATGCCTTAAGACAAATAAAAACACTAAAGGGAAAAATCCTGACACTGACTTTCATATTTCATGCATCAGAGGGTTAAATGAACAGTTATGGATTCCCTCTTTTTCTCTGTATGTATACACTTGATGAAGACTTGCTTTGAACAACAAAGACCAGCATTTAATAGGATGTAACTGCAAAGTTTAAAGTGGGGTCTGCTCTATTCTCAAAAGGCCCTTTAGTCTGAACATTGTTTTAGATTTAGTAGATGTTCTTGCATCAGAATTAATTTTGAAATAGCGAGGCTTCTAATTTTCTGACCAACAGGCCTGACATGACATGGTTTGTATAACTGTTGTTGACACCCCTTGTTGAACATGATGACCCTGTATTTCAGCAGTTTTTCCTTCAGAGCCTGAAGGTGTTTTCAGTGAGACTGTTGCTCTATACGAGGAGTCTGATCTGAAGCCAAGCTGCTGCATCTTTCAACAGCTCAATAAACCCTGACTACAGTTTGATCGGAGCGTAATCTGCTGCTTTAGTTTACCTGACATGTTTATTTCATGGGATTTACAAATGCATGATTAAATCTGGACCACGTCTTCTATTTCTGCTGCTGTAGCAAAGTGTATCAATATTTCTGTTAATGATGCAACGAAAATGGATCTGCATGCATGAAGACTCCAGCACTATACTGGCTGATAACAGCATCTTTTATTTATAGTCTTTGATTTATGCAGCGTGCTCTCATTAGGGTATTGATAAGATGCCAATTTGCATCTCAACTCAGGGAGCTGGAGAGTGCATCAAGAATGATATCAGATATACGCTGGAAGTAGTCGCACCGGATTCTGAGCTGCTGACAGGAAGCTTTAGCAGGATGGAATAATTGTGTGTGCATGTGTGTGCATGTGTGCGTGTGTGTGTGTGTGTGTGTGGGAGGGAGCGATATGAAGAATGGCCAAATCAGCACAGTCTAATTTCAGCCCCAGCCAACCCCAAGCACAGGATTACTTCTGTCTCGATTGTTAGTCGAGGGGGCGTCCGTCTGCCTTCCTCTTCTTTTGTCCTCTAAATAATGTCTAGTGTCGCGGGACGAACGAATAATACATGTCGTGTACTTTGCACTGTTTCACACGTCGTAATCCAGTGTAGAGATCCGTAATTCTACCACCGAGGACAAGTAAAAATTGGGCAGACACAATTAGAAACCTGTGTGTTCTTCACACATCCATCAGGAATGAAACAGTGCTAATGTTCGTTTACCTACATGATTTTGTTTTTTTTAAAAATTACAAGTAGTGCACTTTATGTAGGGTGACTACTCTGAAAACCCAAAAAAGAGGACACTCAACCTGACTTCTTGGTGATGCTGGAAAAACACCCAGAGATACTCAAACATGACCAAGAAGCGACATAAACCATACATTTATTCAAAACACTCCTTTTCTGTTTGAAGTGAACATCCCTCTATAAACTTAACAGGAATGATGCCTCACAACATGCTTATCAAAACAAAAAACTCCAATGCTCCAAAATATTTCTCCTGTGCAAAAAGTACAAATAATACCCGATAACTAAAATATTAGTTGAAAAAAAAGAGAAAGAAGCATTTTTCAGTGTTGTAAACAGAAGAACGAGCGAGGCTTTACATTCTTGTTTTGTTGTTAAATGTAAAAATATAAATAATGGCTCAAAATGAAAGAAAAAAGATAATCAGAGGTTTCATTTTCTTCATTTTTTCTTTAAGTTTTCCTTGTCTTAATGGTTTTTTATTTGGGCTTTTCTCCCTCTAATTGGATACAGGAGGACAGTGGATAGAGCAGGAAAGGGGGAGAGAGTGGGGAATGATGTGCGGGAAACAGGCCACAGGCGGGAATCGAACCAGGGCCACCCGCTCAAGGGCAAGCCTCATGGTGCGCAGCCATATTCACTAGGCCATCTGCGCCCCGGTCTCCAAGTTTTTAGAACACTTTTTTTTGCAGCTGCAGACACAAAGGTGCCAGCTTTGTAGACAGTAGCTAAACGGCGCTCCCAACCAATCATGGCCAAGCAAAAAAAGAGTACTTTTTCTGTTGTTTGTAAAGGTGCATTTACGATTTGGGATTTTTAGTGAAGGCAGTCAGAGCATGTTTTCTGTTTTGACCTGAGAGAAAAAGTGGTCTAAGTCTGTAGTGTCATGACACATACGGCGTTTATGCTTCATATCTTGATAGATACATTAGAACAATGTCAGTGGCTCAGTGTTGCACTTCATGGTTTATAGAACAAGCTGAACAATCTAGGAGCTAATCTTAGGTAATTTTATAAAACTCTCTGGACATAATTTTACCACCAAAAAGAAGGATATGTCCAGGCATAAGAGGATGTATGGCTACCCAGCTTAATGAGCTGGGACTAACAAGAAGATCTAGAGACATTGCAAATGCCTGCAGATTGATTGTAAATATTTAGTAGAGTAGAAGAAAAAACAGATGACTGCACAAGCTCTGGCACATTCACACCACTCACCAAAACTGGACCAAAGAGACTGAAAAACTCTGTCTGGTCTGATGAGTTTGGATCTCTGCTTTCTAAGTATTTGGAGGAAACAACATGAAAAAATGGATCCATCCTGACGAGGATCAACACTTCAGGAGGAGGTTTCCTTGTCTCACTTTGACCCCTTAGTACCAACTTAGCCTGATTTAAAGTCCACAGTCTGCCTCAGTATTGTTTCTGACCATGTCCATCCCTTTATGAGCTCAGTGATGGAAACTTCCAGCAGGAAGACGCTCCACGTCACAAAGCTCAATTCATCCTGAACTCTATCGACATCCACAGACACAGATCTCAGTCCAGTAGAGCTCCTTTGGTGTGTGGAGGAACAGGAGATTCTCATCATGGGTGTTCAGATCATGCGCACTAATCTGCAGCAGCTGTGTGAAACTATCAAGAAAATATGGATCAAAACCTCTGAGAAAGGTTTTCACATCTTGTTGGATCTATGACAACAAAGGTTAAGACAGTTCTGAAGGCAGAAAGAGTCCAACTCAGAGCTAAACCCCATTTAGAACATAAACAAGTCTTTCCCTTCTGTGTTCTTGTCTGAAAACCATCCTCATACCCAAAGAGCCATCAAACTCACTACTGCACTATTATCGTATTTTTAGCCTGTAAATACTAGTCTTGTCTATTTGCTATTCTTTTGTGTTTGTAGTTGTTGATAAAACTCTTCATGCAAATTTTAATTATTACTATTTTACCTTTAATGCCTTACCACTACCTTGTACAAGAGAGAACAGTATACCACAACAAATTCCTTGTATGTTCAAGCATACGTGGCGAATAAAGTTGATTCTGATTCTGAAACAACTTATAACACTGGTTTATTCCCATCAGGATAGTATTAAACTTTGTTATGAAAGAAACCTGAAGCATGTCTCACACCTGAACAGGTAGTAGTTCTTTATCAGAGTTAGGAAGTGTTTTCCAAAGATACAACTCTGGGTTGTGGATTTAAAAGTTTTCAGCTTTGTTTACTCCCACAGAAATGCCAAATAAAACATGTTCTATTGAAGTGAATTCTGAATTTGTGGGCATTCTTGGTCATCAGAGGATACATGAGAAGATCTCAGTGATATCAACGGGCCAAAAGCAGCGTTCTTAAGGTAAAACTTATAAAATATTTCAGACAGATTGACAACAAATTGACTTCAGTGATGTATTTTTCATGTTCTTCTCCGCTGATAAGACTCTTCAAATATCAGTATTGTCAGAGTGTTGTTGGTTGTAGAGTTTGTTCCATGTATTATTCAGTTGTTTCCTCAGTAGAGATGGCTGATCTCAGAGTTTTTTAGGAATAAGAGGCTCAGACTGTCTTTGAGTCAAAGTGCTGTAGAGCTTTACATCCTCGCTATAGTGGATCTAAATTACTGTAGGCTGTGTGTGCTCCAAACACCCCAGAGACAGACTCAGGATCTTCACAGGCTTGTGTAGACTCTGATCTGCACAACAGCTCACCAGAGAAAAGGCTCTCTGTGGTTCACATTACACGCTGACTTTCATCATTNAGCGATATGAAGAATGGCCAAATCAGCACAGTCTAATTTCAGCCCCAGCCAACCCCAAGGTGTCCTAATGAAGACAGAGCTAACAATCAGCTCCCCCGCAGGCAGACGGAAGGAGAAGAAAACAGGAGATTTATTACAGATCACAGCGCCCTGCTTGCTTATTATGTACAGCACATGAAACGTGACAAAGTGTGCAGCATTAGGTCACATCTCTAGGCATTAAGATGGTGGCTCCTGTTCATTTTTAACCCGTCTGTGCATTAGAAACCACAGCTCAGACACACTGCTGTGTGTTCTTCACACATCCATAGGAATGAAGCAGAGCTAATGTCTGTTTACCTACATGATTTTGTTTTTTCAAAAATTACAAGTAGTGCACTTTATGTAGGGTGACTACTCTGAAAACCCAAAAAAGAGGACACTCAACCTGACTTCTTGGTGATGCTGAAAAAAAACACCCAGAGATACTCAAACATGACTAAGAAGCGACATAAACCATACATTTATTCAAAACACTAATTTTTCTGTTTGAAGTGAACATCCCTCTATAAACTTAACATGAATGATGCCTCACAACATGCTTATCAAAACAAAAAACTCTAATGCTCCAAAATATTTCTCCTGTGCAAAAAGTACAAATAATGCCCCTAAACTAAAATATTAGTTGAAAAAAAAGAGAATGAAGCATTTTTCAGTGTTGTAAACAGAAGAATGAGCGAGGCTTTACATTCTTGTTTTGTTGTAAAATGTAAAAATATAAATAATGGCTCAAAATGACAGAAAAAAAGATAATCAGAGGTTTAATTTTCTTCATTTTTTCTTTAAGTTTTCCTTGTCTTAATGGTTTTCCAAGTTTTTTTTATTTTTAAAGATTTTTTTGGGGGCTTTTCTCCCTCTAATTGGATAGAGGCGGACAGTGGATAGAGCAGGAAAGGGGGAGAGAGTGGGGAATGACGTGCAGGAATCAAACCAGGGCCACCCGCTCAAGGGCAAGCCTCATGGTGCGTGGCCATATCCACTAGGCCATCTGCGCCCCGGTTTCCAAGTTTTTAGAACACTTTTTTTTTGCAGCTGCAGACACATAGGTGCCAGCTTTGTAGACAGTAGATAAACGGCGCTCCCAACCAATCACGGCCAAGCAAAAAAAGAGTACTTTTTCTGTTGTTTGTAAAGGTGCATTTACGCTTTGGGATTTTTAGTGAAGGCAGTCAGAGCATGTTTTCTGTTTTGACCTGAGAGAAAGAGTGGTCTAAGTCTTTAGTGCCATGACACATGTGGCGTTCATGCTTCATAACTTGGTAGATACATTAGAACAATGTCAGTGGCTCAGTGTTGCACTTCATGGTTTATAGAACAAGCTGAACAATAACTGCTAATCTTAGGTAATTTTATAAAACTCTCTGGACATAATTTTACCACCAAAAAGAAGGATATGTCCAGGCATAAGAGGATGTATGGCTACTCAGCTTAATGAGCTGGGACTAACAAGAAGATCTAGAGACATTGCAATACGGACGTCTAACTAACATTTTATAAATCATCTCATCTTCTTTTTTGTCTACAGACGTGTTCGAGACCGTGTAAGTGTAGTGAGTGGTTTTGACCTGGTTTCTCTGACTTTTTGAGACAGACCAGACTACTCAGACCTAAAGACGAAAGATTCATAAACCTCGAAACAACATGAAAAAATGGATCCATCCTGACGAGGATCAACACTTTAGGAGGAGGTTTCCTTGTCTCACTTTGACCCCTTAGTACCACCTGAGCCTGATTTAAAGTCCACAGTCTACCTGAGTATTGTTTCTGACCATGTCCATCCCTTTATGAGCTCAGTGATGGAAACTTCCAGCAGGAAGACGCTCCACGACACAAAGCTCAAATCATCCTGAACTCTATCAACATCCACAGTCACAGATCTCAGTCCAGTAGAGCTCCTTTGGTGTGTGGAGGAACAGGAGATTCTCATCATGGGTGTTCAGATCATGCGCACTAATCTGCAGCAGCTGTGTGAAACTATCAAGAAAATATGGATCAAAACCTCTGAGAAAGGTTTTAACATCTTGTTGGATCTATGACAACAAAGGTTAAGACAGTTCTGAAGGCAGAAAGAGTCCAACTCAGAGCTAAACCCCATTTAGAACATAAACAAGTCTTTCCCTTCTGTGTTCTTGTCTGAAAACCATCCTCATACTCAAAGAGCCATCAAACTCACTATTGCACTATTATCGTATTTTTAGCCTGTAAATACTAGTCTTGTCTATTTGCTATTCTTTTGTGTTAGTAGTTGTTGATAATACTCTTCATGCAAATTTTAGTTATTACTATTTTACCTTTTATGCCTTACCAATACCTTGTACAAGAGAGAACAGTATACCACAACAAATTCCTTGTATGTTCAAGCATACGTGGCGAATAAAGTTGATTCTGATTCTGAAACAACTTATAACACTGGTTTATTCCCATCAGGATCAATGACTGTATATAGAATGGACAGCGTGCTTCCGCCTGTCAAGGTTCTACGATTTTGAAGCCAAAAAACCCCGTTTCTCTAGCCGCCATTGTGCAGCCAGAGTCTGCGCAGTAGAGAATTTCCGGTGGAGCAGAGTAAAAAAGAGAAATAAAAATATTTATTTCTTCTTCTTCAGAAGGTTTAGTCTCCTTTTGGCTCTCTTTCCCAAAGTTTCTTATATCCCTGATAAAAAGTACTCACGAACGGCAGCTGTCAACTATCGTAAAACAAATCTTATATCGCGGTTTTTAACGTCCAATAACTAATGAGAAACTAACTTCTCAGAAAAAGAAACACCCCAACACCATGCAGCCAGATGACCTCATCATACTACCTTAGCGTAAGGATGAGAGAAACGTCTCCATGAGGTATCGTAATTTTTTTAAGTTTTCCCGGCTCATATCTGGAATACATGGGGAGGCGGGGCTTATGACCTATACTGCAGCCAGACACCAGGGGGCGGGGCTTATGACCTATACTGCAGCCAGACACCAGGGGGCGGGGCATCTGCTGGAGGCTTCAGTTTGAGCCTAACATCATTACGTCCACTCATTATACAGTCTATGGTCAGGATAGTATTAAACTTTGTTATGAAAGAAACCTGAAGCATGTCTCACACCTGAACAGGTAGCAGTTCTTTATCAGAGTTAGGAAGTGTTTTCCAAAGATACAACTCTGGGTTGTGGATTTAAAAGTTTTCAGCTTTGTTTACTCCCACAGAAATGCCAAATAAAACATGTTCTATTGAAGTGAATTCTGAATTTGTGAGCATTCTTGGTCATCAGAGGATACATGAGAAGATCTCAGTGATATCACGGGCCAAAAGCAGCGTTCTTAAGGTAAAACTTATAAAATATTTCAGACAGATTGACAACAAATTGACTTCAGTGATGTATTTTTCATGTTCTTCTCTGCTGATAAGACTCTTCAAATATCAGTATTGTCAGAGTGTTGTTGGTTGTAGAGTTTGTTCCATGTATTATTCAGTTGTTTCCTCAGTAGAGATGGCTGATCTCAGAGTTTTTTAGGAATAAGAGGCTCAGACTGTCTTTGAGTCAAAGTGCTGTAGAGCTTTACATCCTCGCTATAGTGGATCTAAATTACTGTAGGCTGTGTGTGCTCCAAACACCCCAGAGACAGACTCAGGATCTTCACAGGCTTGTGTAGACTCTGATCTGCACAACAGCTCACCAGAGAAAAGGCTCTNCTGACTTTCATCATTCACAGAAGGAAGAAAAAAATGCAGAGCACAAAGAATCTGCACAGAATCCAATTAGCAAAACCAAGAGGCGCTGCAGCGAGCCCGTCATATCCCCCAAAGTTAGAGAAGATGACACACGTATGGGCAAGGACAGAGTGTTTTTATTTAATAAGACCGGCTTATATTTCAGGCTTTGATCTGAGAATGAGAATACCCTTGAGATGTGCTCAAGTGCTAATGACTGCAGGGTTTTTAGAATTTATAAGGTCACACTTTCAGCTTTTACAGGCAGAAAAGTTTCACATTTATTGATTTATTTATATGAATTTTAGAGATTTGCAGTATTATACCCATCTAAAATGTGACGTATTCTTTCTCATCTCACTATAATGTATAATGAACAGGTTATGATGTGAAATTGAATCTCATCAGTGTTAGATAGTTCACGAATCTTTCTGCTTCTTGCAACCAGAGGTAAGAAGTAAGAGAGATTTATAAACAAAAAGAGGGAAAAATTTGAATCAAACAAATAGAATAAAAGATACAAAGATGACTGTCATAATGATGAAAAAGAAAAATATAATGATCAGTTACAAATGATTACATTTAGAATAATTAGTACAACAGAAAGATAAAACAGAGTCATAAAACAGGAAATTGAACTGATAAAAAGAAATGAGATATAATAAATGTAGAAATGGTACAAAAAAAGCAACAAAAAAAGATAAAATCATATAAAAACAAGTTGTTAAAATTAAGTCTTAAGCGGGGAATTGAAAGATGAAAGTGTTTCTGTGAGCCTCATATTCTTGGGAGGAACCAAAGGGACTTGATTGAAGAAGCTACGTTGATTTTTTTTAAGACTCAACTTTGGAAAAGTAAAATTTGTGTCCAATTTTTTTCCTTCTCAATTCTCAATTTTTTATTTATTTTTTTTTGTATTCTGTTAATTGGTCAGCCATTAACCAGAAATCAAGTTTGGGATCTTCAATTAACTTGAAAGCAATTTCAAAGTCAAGTTTTTGCCACATTGTCAACAGGAAATGGTGAACTTCTTTTACAACTTTTCTTTAAAACCTTTTTGTGGATTTATTGTTTGGATGCCTGCAACCGTCCTGACAAGTATCCACAGTAATTAAACTCTAAAAATTGAATGTCAATTCTTGTAAATTGAAATTGAAAATACAGTGGCATTATTTTATGCTTGAACCTTTTTAAATAAAACATTTTTTGCAAATGAAAAGAATTTTAAAGCCGTTGAGAAATTTTAAAAACTTTTGTCCCGTAATTTTCACCTTGTCAAATGTCAGGGTGGTGCAACCGTAACATTAGACTTTTATTTTAAAGTGAAGAGAATAAAACAGGAAACAGGAAACTGCATCAGCCAGAGGAGCCCAAATGACATTTGTGACCAAGTGGAAAAGTTTGTAGATTTCTCTGAAATACTGATAAAAAAGGTTTTTTCACTTCATTGGTGACTGGAACAATTTCCATGTCAGGTGGTACAACCAATGTAATAATGTGAAATTTTATTTTAACATAAAATTATTTATCTTATTCACACATAAAACAAATGAAACACACAAAATGAAAACGTATGAGTCACTACAGAAACTTGAGAGATACTTGCCAATAATTTCACACAGAAAAAATAACAGGAACATATAAATATATTTTCATATATTTGGTTGCGCCACCTGACACTTTTGGGTACTCAAATTAAAAATACTAAAAAATAATGAACCTAAAAACTTTGAAATGTTGGTCAACTACTGAAATCTGTTAAAAAACATAATTCTTCACTCAGAAATATGTTTTTTATCCATTTTCAAAGAACTTTTTAAAAATACGTTTTTGGACCCTCTTTTTGTCATTGACCCACATAAGTCATTTCACTGCAGGCCTCACCATGAGGGAGGAAAGGTCGACTGTCAGGACTGGGGACCATTTGGTCAACAACTGCTGAACAACAGTGAATTATTTCACAGTGTAATAACTTGACTTTTTGGGTTGTTTACAAAGCTGTCTGAAATATAATAGTTGAACTATAATTATCTTATGTAGTGGGTGGTCTATATTCCAAGTATCACACAGAAATAACAGAAAGTAATGATTGAATTGTCGTGGTCTGTTCTCTTCTGTTCCAGCCGTCATTGTTTTCACTGTCTGGTTTTGCTTCCTTTTGTAAACTCACAAAACCTGGAAAAATAATCTGTGACTGCACTTCAAAGATGTGGGTTATACAAAAACAAAACACAATTTGTAAATTATTCTGTACTGATGTATTTTAGAGCATAGTTGGGTTTCTGTGTGCACTCAAACAAGGGAAAAATAAAACAATGCATTGCGGTGGATCATTTTTTCCAAACCCAATACACGGTCAGAGGCATCAAGGGAAGATAGTATTGATAAGTTAGATGCCATTTCCATTACAATGGTTTTTGGGTGAAACACAAAAGTATTGTTGTGTTTCAGCCTGCTGTTTATACGGGGATGGCGATTCTGAACTGAAATTCAAACTTTAGAAAACGCCCTCCAGGGTGGGATTTTTCTGTTCACTTTTTCGATTTCACTGTTCTTGTATAAACATCACGCTGGCATTTTACCTGAAAATGCTGACGTCAGCGTGTGCATTAAACCCCGACATGTGCGAACTGAAAAACAACAACAACAGTGACCTACAGTTTCATTCTTGTGCTGCTGAATCTACTGACTGCCTTCCACCAAAATGTGCAATTTATGCACTTTTTCTGCAAGAACTTTTTTAATATAAACTCCAGATGATCAGTTCACTTCTTCAGCCTCTAATCCTTTGTTGTATGTTCCGCTCCTACAGTCATATCGCCATCCACTGTCCTGATGTGTACGACAGCGTTTTAAGTCCCTCACCATTACCGTGTGAATGCAAATTTTTTTCAGTGCGTTTTCTGCGTTTCAGGGTGAAATGTTGTGACACGTTATTGTGTAAACAAGGCCTAAGTGATCAGAAAATTAAAAGCTGATTTTCAGACTGAGTGGAAACCTCAGGTCTACAAACATAAATCTAATGCAGAAGTGCTTGAAAATGCAGTTCCTCAAATATCCACTTGAGGCTTTCTGTAGGAGCACCAGACCCCCCCACACACACCATGACAAGAAAGACAACTCACAAAGCATAAATGAAAATGTTTACAGCCAAGTTTCAAAAACATTTTGCATCTAAATAATTCATTTCTTTGCAAACACTCACTATAAGGATTTTTTTTGTTGCTCATATTTTTTTTTGCTGTTATTAAAGTTGCTTGTTTTGCCTATATAAGGGCATGGCTGGTCAGGTTTACTAAACCCAGCTAGGCTTAGTCCATTATCCTCCAAATACACCCTGGACCATGACTTTGGATTGGGCACATTTTGGATTAAGATGTAAAACTAAAACTGAAAAGGTCGATAGAGGCAGAATAACATAACAGGCTTTTATGCAACGATTGAAGTCAAGATTTTATAACCTGAGGCCAAATCTAAACCTGCTGATCACAAACAACTTTGCTTACACCCTGTGTGAGCACAAAAGATAACACAGTCTGGATATCAACAAACAGATATTTACTTTCTTACTTTACTTTCTTACAACAGGATGAGTCCAAAAGTTATTAACAGAGTGTTTGTTCTTAAATATTTCAGTGTTCTTTCTGTTACAGTCACTGAATATTTTGGCTGCGGTCCTGGACCAAGCCTCAGTGATGCCAAACGCCAACATCAGGGTAAATTGTAACACCTTCCTTATGCAACTGCCAATTGCATCAGCACTCCCGACAGCATTTCCAAAGTCTCTCATCTCTTGTGCTTTCTTTCACTCTCTCTGTGTCTATTTTGGACAGTGTTGAAGCTGAAAGAGAGGAAAGTAGATCACAGTGAAGGAGAAGAGGCAGTGAGGGAGAATGTTAATGCAGACAGATGGTAAATACTTCCCTTCTGTAGGGATCCATGTCAGACCGCAGAGCGCTGCTGCACCCTGCATGACAAGAACAGGCAGGCAGACTCTCTCTCTCTCTCTCTCTCTCTCTCTCTCTCTCTCTCTCTCTCTCTCAGTGGCTGGGCAGGCAGACTCTGTGAATGTAGGTGAAAGGGCTCTGCTGTCAGAGCGAGGCACTGCAGAGCGAGCAGAGCTGGGATAAGCTATAATCTACACTCCCCCGCCATCTTTCCCGAGGGGTGGGGCTGAGAGGTGGATCAATGTGAGAGGAGGAGGGGGAGGAGGAGGAGGAGGGGGAGGAGGGGAAGGCAGGGAGAGAGAAGTCATTAGATTAACTTTTCTGAGTAGGCAAACAGTTTTCTGTTCTTCCTTCAGGCAGTAACACTTCCAGATCAGATCTGTAGCTGTGATGTTTTCTTTACACAGACATCAGCTGCACTCAGACTGGATTCATGTGGGCAAAAATGGACTCATTCTAAAACCTGTGCTTGTCCAGTCCCAAATAACAGTTTGGTATTGACTAAATTGTGCTGGACTTGAGTCAGATTTTTTCAGTTTCTACAGTTTTCAGTCACAATAGAACCAATGATCCAGCTGTCACAGGCATTGCTCTTGCTATCATAATGAATGAAAACTGTTTTTGGGTTTTTGCCAATAAGAATCAAGTATGACTGCTAGACAAAGATACACAAGCATCAGAAATAACCTTAGCCTGGAGAGAAAAACCTGTTCAAGACCTTCACAAGGAGTGGACTGAATCTGGAGTCCGTTTCACGAAGCAGGTTTAACAATCTCTGAGTTTAACTCAGAACTCTGAGTTGATCTCCTCTGAGATAGAAAACTCTGAATTTTCTGTTCCAGAACAGTGGATTTGAGTTTGTTTGATCAACTCGGAGTAGTTTCACCTGGAGTTAAGCGCGTGCACCACCGCTGTAAAAAGACAGCATTAGTGGAGCCCCGATTCGACGAGTCACCATGGCAACGGGGAAGCAGAGGGCGGCGTTTTTTTAACCCGCAAGAACTGGAAATCTTAATGCGCTCGTAATATTAAAAGTATTAGTATTGATAATGCTGCATCTTCATCAACGAGTTCATTGTCAAAAGGACATGCTACATTTGTGAAAAAAGTCGACTTGTATGTTTCTTAAATAACAGACAGCAGAGCCGTGTTACGCCAAAACTCGCCCGCTGACTGAAAGAAAGAGGAAATCAAACATGGTGTGTGGTTGAAAGAGGGCGGAGACAGAGAGAAACTCCAGGTTCATTGACAAAAACCTGGTCCCGACCAGGTTAGTTTCACAGCGTCTGTTACTACAGTAACTGACCGAGAGCTGAAGTTACCTCTCTTTGAGAAACAGGTTAGAGTTTCCCCTCTTTCTCTGTTTGAGTTACCTCGATTTGTGAAACGGAAAATTCTGAGTTTCCCTCATTTCAGGGTTAATAGACACAGAGTTTTCACTAAACCTGCTTTGTGAAACGTACCCCTGGAGTCAGAGCATCAGGAACCACCACACACACACAAGCATCAAAGAGTTTAACCACAACTGTTTTATTTCATGACTCAAACCACTTCTGAACCAGAGACCACGTCAGAAAAGTCTGATCTGATCCAAAGAGGTAAAGACCTGGACTATAACTCAGTGGAGCAAAGTTTTCTTTTGAGGTGGAGACATTTTTTTATGACATTTGTGAATCAAGGACCCAGACTCTGAAGAAAAAGTGGTGAGGCTGTGAATCCAAGCTGCTTGAAGTCCAGAGTGAAGTTTCCACAGTCGGTCAGTGCATTCACACGCACACAGCGGTTTGACTGAGGTCATAGCTGGACCGTAAAGTCACAGCAGGGGATCTGGTCTTGTCTGCATATGCATGAGGAAAAGAGATTCAGGCTGCTGGCTGAGAATGTCACACTCTGCTTTGATAGGTGCCTCTTTTATGATTTTCGTGAAGCTGCGTGCATAAAAAATTAGTTTCATTTCACTCAAAGAGGAAACAACATTCTTGGGAAGGTCGTAGAGATGGATGCTGCTGCAGCTTTTTATGTTTTTATGTATTTATGTGCTATAGTGTTTGTTATGTTTGAGCACAGCAACCATTTATCATAGTCATCTACTTCCTCTACTGTCTGAAATTTACTCGCCCTGAATGCCGAGGTGTACTGGAACTTGCCAAGTCCTGATGAATCCAACCCCAGTCCAATAGCAGCTGCCTTGTTTAGGTGTGTCGATTCAGCAGCTGAACACGACATTATAAGATCACAGGAGAAACACAAGTTCCCATGGGATTTATAATGTATTAGCACTTCTCAAATTTCGGAAATTTAATTCCATACCTTCTCCTTTCTGTTGGTTCTTGTTGAATCCTATGAAGTTTTCCACCTCCAAGATTTACTTTTCCTCATCCATGGAGTCAGATTACCCCTGTGTCTCTTTGACCTGTTTATGACTTCTGGCTTTGTGCCACCAAGAGTGAAAAAGTTGTGATTCACAAGGATGTGATGTAAGATAGTAAGTCAGAACATGATGTTTTATTTTGAAATGACTGGATGCTCTGTTTGTTTTTGTGTCCGTTTTCCTGTTTGGTACGACCTGCTCTGCGCAATCTGGCAAAAATACACTCACAGCAAAACAGCCGCGACTGCAGCACGGTCTGTATAAAGGCTCTGATTGAAAAGGGTGGAGGTTAAGTGCAGTGTTATCCCCAGCGCTGACACTTTGTGTGAATAGGGGGTTAGCCAGGGGTGCTCTTTCTATTCTCAACATTTTTATATTTTTATCATTTTTGCTATACTCTCTTACCGTGTAGTATAACTTATTTAGGCTTTAAAAACCGGTACCTGAGTACTAATTTTTTACCACTACCACGCAAATGTGAGCTGGAATGACAACAAAGTTCTTTGAGCCCTTTTATTTATTTAAAAAGAACCCTGACTACCAGAACGTCATTTTCCTAAATGATCAGTGTTGTTACCAGCTACATATGAACAATAATAAAATCTCTCAAAATATCTTAGTTTGTATAAAATTAGAAAAATATTTTCACCTGTAGGCCGCCATTGTTGTTTACGCCGCAATAGTGTCTGGGTAGTGATGTCATATGGTTGCACCGGGCTCGATCTCATACAGGATCACATAAGTCCTCGAGCGGACTTCAGTGGTTTCCTGAGGAAGTTTTGTGGGTTTGTGTTGGAAAATAGTCGGCACAGCATTTGGCTTTAGTCTCCGTTTATAATGACCCACACTTGTCAGCTCTTTCATCAGCATGGGCCGGCTAAATGCAGCAAATGCTTCTGGGGAGAAGTGGCCAGAACATAGCTGCGGGTCAATCGGAAGTTGTTTACGCCCACAAGCGATTTCCCACAACGTCCTTCTTTTCTTGTCTTTTGGGAAGCTGTGCAGACTAACATCAGTCTCCTTGTTTCCTTTGGACTGAAAAGTGCACCCAAAAGCAGCCACATGTGACATTATTATGTTTTTTTTTCCCTCCTGAAACCTCGTGACTTATGGCGACTAGTAGTAAGTAAACGGCCAAATCCAGATGCTCAGCACCAAGCAACCAATCTACATCATCATCCCAGAATGCATTGCGGCAGTAAAACAATGGCTGTGCCCGAAGGATAGAAACTGTGTTTTAAACTGTATTTTTTTTAAAAGAAAAAACAATTTGTTTTGTCTTTTAACAACAAATTCTAGTTTACAGTCAGGGTTCCCTTTAAGCTTTATTTAACCAGGTAATAACCCGTTGAGATCGGGATCTCTTTTGCAAGGGTGACCTGGCCAAGAGGGCAGCAGCACGCATCATAAAACATAACAATATGACAAGACAAATTACAACATTAACTTGATAGAAAATTACAGTTTACAGTGTGAAAATTGATTTACAGAATAAAGTGCATGACCTTGCTCACAGATTACAAATAAGAAGCACTGACACTGTCCAAGTGACTCACACACTCTGTCTCTTAAGACTGAGCTGAAAGCTCCAAGCGAAATAAAATCCATCATTTTTAAGTCACTTTGGAGAGAGTTCCATGCAGTGGGAGCAGCAAAACTAAAAGCTTGTTTTCTGAATTTGATGCGAACACAAGGAACAGACAGTTTGAAGACCTCACAGAAACACAAAGCATATTGGCTGTTTGTTCTTTGGAGATAAGAACATAGATAAGACGGCATCAACCCAAGAAGAGCTTTATAAATCAGCTTCAATCAGTGGGTGTATCTGCACACCTTCAACAATGGCCAATCTGAGGATTTTACAGTTTACAGTTCACAGGGATGAGTGAAACGTCTACATCTAAGAAACAATATTTTCCACATAATCACAAAACTCATCAAGTTCCAGACACATATCAGAGATAAACCTACATTTGATGATAAGTCTTCCATTGGCAAGTTTGGCACAATAAGGAAAATGACACAACTGACTTTCCGTCTTTGAAACTCTGTCACGCACATTCAACTCCCTTTAAAGCTGTTTGAAAACATTTTTTTCTTCTTAGTGGTTGGTAAATTCCACTCTGCTGTCCCACTGAACATCTCTAATGCATGAGGCTTTTTCTCTCTCAGATATGCAAAAGTGAGGTTGAGTGAGGTCCTAATCAAATCTGCTATGACACTCTTTTTCCTCATTTATACCACAGAAGATAAAACAGACATCCTGCAAATTTAATCTTTTTTACTATGGGAACCAGTTTAGTTCAAAACCTCTGATTTGTGCAACATTTCCAGTGTTTGGGCTGAACCAGTTGGTCATGACAGCTCTGGACACTCCCCACTTTATGTGCTCAACAACTCACAGCCCTCATGATAAAAAGCTTTATTTGCAAATGTACCCACAAAACGTGAGCTGTCTACTCCTACTTCTCTGTTTGTTGTTTTTATTCACATGTTTGAGTATTTATTTACTCCATTCCAGCAGATAAGAGCACACCTTTTACTGTCAGCGACTTTGATGTCATAAATAGACGCCGTCAGGCCCAAAACCACAGCTTCCTGTGAGTGGTTTCATAACCGTCCTGGAAGCACAAATAACCACGCCTTAAATCGTGGTTGGAGAGTCATCAATGAGAAGAGTTGGAACGGGAGTTAGAGTGAACTGTTGATACTTTTGTGGCATACTTTAAGTTGGTTGTTATATAAGACAGAGCGGTTTTGGCTGCAGGAGATGCTCACTGTTCACTGGGGAGAAATCTGCTTCCCCTGCCTAACAAGACTGAGCTATAAAAAGATAAAGATTCAGTGTGTACGAGTGTGTGTGTGTGTGTGTGTGTGTGTGTGTGTGTGTGTGTGTGGTTGTGCTGGTGTGCGCCTGTGTTTGTGTGAACGCCTACGTGAGTTTGCTGCAGGCACAAACTGGAAAGGACAATCAACAATTACAGGCAGGCAGGCAGGGTGGGGATGAAGGAGGAGGTGGAGGGGGTTTGGTTGAGACAGAATGTGAAAAATGAATCAGGCCTGTGTGCTTGGCTAGGTCAGATAATGAAATGCTGACTAGAGAGAGAGAGAGAGAGGGAGAGAGAGAGAGAGGGGGGGAGAAACAAGGCTGAGGTAACTTTAGGCCAGCTTGTCTCCTAAGAATAGACACATGAAAAACACTCCATTAAAAATAATATTTGACATTTCTGGACAAAAGAAGAACATAGTATCTAAGATTGCGCAGCTGGATGCTTTTTATAGTCCACCTGTTACTGGTATAATGTGTGTGAATCCGAACATGTTAGCATGCAAGCAGTTTTTAGTTTCCTGATACAGTGTAAGGTGTCTTTTGTATAACCCCATTCCTAAAAAATTGGGTGTAAAATGTAAATATTATAGAAAAAAAACAAATTCCAATTCACAATAAAGCATAGACAACATATCAAGTGTGCAAACGGCAAAATTGCACATTTTTAAAGAAAATATATTGTTAATTTTGACAAAGCTAAAAAATATGTTGACATTTTCACCACTGTAGTAGGCTGTGCAATACTGAAAAATTTGGTATTGATCAGATTTCAAGCAAATAAAGAAGCAGTATTGCCCTTATCAATACCAATATCAATACTTTTTACACAGAAAGATAATGTTTCTGTTCATTAAGGAAAAGTTAGTCATTTATTTGTCAACCAGAAAATGATTAATATTTTCCTGCTTTATTGTAAAATGGTAAATTTGAATGTTTATCGATATCAAGAATTATTATATTCCTGCATTAACCCTGTGGTGCATAGTGGTCATAACAGTGGACAACTATGTAAAAGTTATTTACTCCTAAATTCAATGGTTTATGTGGTGGAAATTCATATTAGCCTGTGTCAGGATATTTTTATTCTTCTTAGGGCCTGAAAAAATGTTTTCAATTTTTTTCAAATATATAAATATATTTTAAAAAGTTATGGACAAACATTTGAGGGTGAAAAAGCCTAAAAACTATAAATCATTCAGAGTTAAAATGGATGAAAGAGAGTTAAAATGTTTTACAAAGTATTAAAAAAGATTATTCATGAAATTACCAAAAAAAAAAAAAAAGTTCCAAATATTAAAAATAAAACAAAAAACAACTGAAAACTTTTTTTGTGCCATATAACGAATAAAAACACTCAAGGGAAAAATCCTGACACTGACTTTCAGAATTCATGCATCAGAGGGTTAAATGATTCATTTTGGTCAAACAGCTTCCACATACTGGTAGATTAACTATTACAGGTACAAAATAATATTCATGAAATTAGAAATAAACTGATAATTTTAAGCATCTATCTCAACAGGCAAGTATTGACCTATACTGTTACCAATGTTGGTATCGCTGCATTGTTACACTACTGTGTAGCATCTTCTCTTCCTTCAACAACAGTCTGCAAGCATCTGGGGACGAAGGACACCAGTTTCTGTGTACTATGAGCACAAACACTCCTCATCAAAATCTTAAGCCCAGTGGAAAAATTGCACTAATTTATGCATTGTTGGATCTTCAAATGATTCTAGTATCAAAACACAAAAAGAGGAGACGAGAGTGAGACAACAAAAAGCACTTTATTAAAAACAACAATTAAAGTGAAGTCTGTTGTTCATCAGCTGATCAACCAGAAGGTTGTGATGAACGTAGGAGGAGAGTTGGCATAGATCTATCCAGGAAGCAGAGATGAGACGCTCTCCTTCAAGACTTTGGCTCTGTTTGACCTCAAACTACAGGCCAAGATGTTCTTTTCCTCCAGCATCACTGAAGGTTTTCAGACAGTTCATGATGTAAGTCTGTCTCATTTTTGCAGAACCAACAGTGACACCTGTGTACCAGACGCTCTCAGTGCCCTGTGCTCTTCCTCTCCTAGCTTTATGTTTGACCTTCACTTATTCAATCACAAAGAATTTGAGGGACAAGACCAGATGAAGACCCTGATGTCCGATGTACTCATAGTCCAAGACATGGAGCATGCTGGGTCAAGTGTGTGTTGTGATTCAGACGGAGGTGAATTGAGTGATATGAAAGATGCATCACACAAAACATGAACCCAGGGCAGCAAAATACAGCTGTCAGGAAAAAAACAAGGAACTGTCAATGGCTAAAAACAAGGATCTAAAGAAGAAAGTGTCAAAGAAGTGTCAGAAGTGTCAGAGAAAAGAAACAAAACAATTTTCTTGGAGGAAGGATCTTTTTGAAGCCCCTGAGTGTAGATTCAAAGGAACACGTGTCACAGCTCCAGATCATCCTCTTTGTCCCCTACTACTTCAGAAAGATCATTGCATCAGAAACACTTGAGTTACAGAAGGAACAAAGAAAAGTATCTATGTACAAAAGTCTGAACAACAAAACAACGTGAGCACACAGTGTACAAGGACTGGAGATATTGATTGGTTTGTACTTGAGTATGAGTTTGTGCCAACTGTGTTTGTGAAGGATGTAGTAGATAACTTCAAATCACAAACTGAGTAAAACATGGACAAGCTCTCTGCTATGTCACCGTCTGTTCCTGATGCAGAGTAATGAAGCTGATTGGTGGTGGGGGCCATAGTCTGGATGTTATAGGGCCCTGTCAGTCACAAGCTGAGCAGTGCTTCTGATTGGACAAATGCATGGTCTTAAATCTTCTAAACTACAGAATACTCCAGGCTGTAAATATTTTTTTAATGCCCAAAAAGGCTTTTTTTCTTTTGACTTGGTGTGTTTGTGGTTTCTGGTCTTTCTGCAGCCACTCTCAAACAGATTCTTGATGAACAGTGACTTTAAACATGACCACATTTTTCTAGACTGGATGTTGCTCCTTGTTGAAATCAGGGGATTTATTCAAGCTCAGAAACACAGGTGATCAGTCACAGAGTATGATTGCACCAAAGGATGACAGAAACACATGCACAGATTTTTAAAATTCATTTTATTTGTATGTATTTATGTATTTAGTTTGTGTGTATTTTGTATGTTGGGCACACTGTGTATAATAATGATATAATAGTACTACATTTTATTAGTATAGCATTTTTCAAAACTCAAAGACACTTAACAATTTCAAAGCAAGCAAGTAAGTACAACAAGTAAGACAATTCAGACGATAAAAACAATAAAGTAGGGCAATCACAGATTAAAAGCTAACTTAAAAAGTTGAGTTTTTAGCAGATATTTGAAGGTTGATGGGTCGGAGCAGTTTTGAATGTGGGTGGGGAGAGAGTTCCAGAGGGAGGGGGCAGCTGTGGAAAAGGCTCTTTATGTATGTGAATTTATATATGTGCACATATACATTTTATGTTGTTCTTTGTAAATTAGGATGGGGGCATTGTTCTTCTTTAACCTTTTGAATATTCTGTCTTCATAACGAGCTATGAATAAAACACTTAAAAAAGAAACACAGGTACTTTAAAGACAGATAAAAGAAGGAAGACATTTTTCAGAAATGAGTTCAGACATGTTGAACCAGGACAGTGTTTTAGCCAGACTGAGTCTAGGAAAGACACTATGCTATTTTATTAATATTGTGGCAGAGCATAGTAGAGACCAGAGTGCTTTTCACTTAGCCCAACAGTGTGTAGCTGATTCAACCAAAATCTAGTAACGTGAATGAGGCGTGTGCCATTTGCTATTTAAGAATAACTTTGATGATCCTAAAGGCAGTTTCGGTTGCAGTGCTTCATTTCTCAGGACATACAGTTGTGCCCAAAAGTTTACAGCCCCCAACAGAATTTCTGATTTTTTTGGCCTTTTCTCAGAAAATATATATATAATAACACAAAAACCTTGGGTGAAGACATTTATTGACAAACAACTGTGTTTACTCTTTTTAAATCATAATGACAACAGAAACTTCAAAAATAACCCTGTTCATTTTTTTACACACACACACTGATTACAAGCAAATAGATCAGAGGTGAGGATGGTTACCTTTAGTAGACATTCAAACACATTTGTGTTCACTTTTGTGCATTTATCAGGACAAAACCACCAGAGTTGTGTAAACTTCTTAACAGGGTCATTTTTGAAGTTCTTGTTTTCATTATGATTTAAAATGAGTAAACAGAGTTGTTTGTTAATAAATTTCTTCACCCAACCACTAACCATGAGAGACAGAAAGGATTTTGTGTGGGTACTTTACAGATTGGGTGTGTCGATAAAACCAGCCCAGTTTGCAAAATTATATTTTTGTAGATTGTAAAAATCTGTATGAGGAAAATGTGTTGAAAGTGACCAATATTGATGCACTGTAAAAACTGAAAGCAGTGACCATTTTCTTTGTTTCTCAATGAAATAATGCCACACAGTTAATTAATCGATGGAAAAAAGCATTCATGTGCAGAGGAAATTGCTGAAAGCTCCACCAGAAAAACTGTGTAAAATCAGTTAGATGTCAGAGTGATGTTACAGTGGTGTATGAATTATAGACAGTAATAAAAATGAATTAAGCCTTGGCATGTTTATAAAAAGTTTGGGACCCACTGGTACAGAAGACACTGGGATTTCCTGTGATATGTGATTGGTTAGACTGGTGTACTGGAAGTCCCTGTCATAACAACAAAGACAACGCTTTATGGTCACAGGAGGAATAAGTTTAATTTTGTCTTTCTACTGTTTTTTTTCAACTCTGAAAATCATACATGTTGTTTATTAATATGCATAAAGGATCATGTGATGACTTCTAAAAGCAACCAAATGATTTGAGTTACAAAGTCTAAATTGTAAGATGTAAAAGGAAACTAAAACACTCTTTTTTTCCACTGTTTCCAGACAGTTGTACAGAGTGAGCCCCTGTGAGTTGACTTCAGACCGCCGTACAGGTCGGTCACTTTGAGCTCATTCAGTGAACATTTCACAGACTTAAACCCCATTACCTCTAAAGTGCTTGTCATAATTTGTAATATTTCTCTCTGGCTCACAGCTGTGCCTCATTTTGAGCCATTTTCAATTAATTCTGAAGCCTGACTGCCACCTTAAATCTTCCTGAGCACTCAGAGCAACAGCTACAGGTAATGAGCGATAAAAAATTACGTCGCTGTTTCCCGTAATATTTTAATGTTCAACCTGTGGAATGAAAGTTCTGGTAATCGTCATCGGTGTAATCACTGACTGCTCAGCTGTGTGATTCAAACCATATTAGTTTATGTGAAATCTGGAACGTAACATAAAAGTTGGCTTTAGATTAAACCTACAAAAACACGAACCTGCTGCTTTTTTTAGCTTCTCTTTTTGGTTTCAGATGATTTTTTCTTTATTTCTTTCATCTCACTTATGTTTTTCATGACCTATTAAGTCAAATGGTTCATTTAAATGATACTGGATGTTTCTTTAAATGGAGTTTTGGGGTCAGTGTTCATGTACAGGAAGCAGAGTCTGTATTTTCTGTGCATTTCTTGTTCAGTTTTACCCTCATATGTTTGATTTTCTTGCCTGTCCTGATTGTCTGCAGTGACGTGTCATCATCTTTCTTCTTTCTGTGTCTGCTTGTGCAATATTTGAGTCGTACTCTTTGTTTAAGTCTTAGTTTTTTGACATTCACTGCTCTTGACTTTGATTTTTGCCTTTTTTTTTTGGATTCATACGCCTGTGTTTTCTGGCTGTCAGTTAAGACACTCGTCCTCCTGAGACTCCGTGTGTGAGTGTGTGTGAGTGTGTGTGAGTGTGAGTGTGTGTACATGGTGCTTTTGAGTCCTGCCTCCAGTGGTTTCTTAAGGTCGTTTCATTATGTAGCTTTAGAACAATACATGACTTTGTCACCACAATCTGCAGAAAGCTGTTGTGAACGAGGAAAAGCAGAATAAAAAGAGGATTTTTTTTCACCACTTATTTGCTCCTACATCAAATACAGACTTTAGCATAATATACATTTACCCAGTCTCAATGTCACACACTCACTGACTTCTTGCACTGAGTTTTTGAGCCTTTTATGCTCCTTGTTACAAGTAAGCATATTTGAAGAATAAGTGCGAGACAATTACCCAGAGTTCATAGCAATCTGACTTTAAACTTACTGGCTTCCCAAGAGAAACCAGCAAGCATGGCAGGATAAACGAACAACCTATTATAAAAATTTAAAAGACAGAATAAGGGAGAGAGGGAGAGACAGAAAACAAGAAGTGAGAAAATGCCACCACTGTTAATGCTTCAAAAATATGAGTCTGCCTGCAACGAGACGTAAAAATCCAACGCCAATGAGGTCAGGACGTTGTGTAAAACTTAAATAATAACAGAATGCAATGATATGCACATCCTTTATAACGCATATTCAACTGAAAACACCACAAAAATAGGACTTTTATTATTCAAACAGTTGTTCGGTCTCTGTTGTTGTGTTTTGAATACGAGAATTTTTCATACAGTCTACTCTTTTCAATTTGTAGTTAAACTATTATTCCTTAATTGCATGAAAATCTGGCATTTGGTCCCTTTAAGCGTTAAAATACACCAGAGATGTCTCCATCACAACGTCCGATCATTGGAAAGGTTTCTATTCACGTCAGTACGTTGACGTACACTGACTCTGTTCTGGTGTGTTCTGGCTTTCATTCAACAAGTCTGAGGTTTTACAATCCAACGTGAATGATGAAAGGATCACCACTGGGGAAGGAGCAGACATGCTACAGTCTTTAAAATAGGGGCCGCAGACATGAAAGTACATAAAAACACATTTTTGAATATTACATAGCATTGTCTCTTTCTCATGAGAGATTTTCCCTGATGTCCTTAAGTGTCCTTCTCTTCTTTAAGATTATGTGTCGTGTGTGTGTGTGTGTGTGTGTGTGAGTGTGAGTGTGAGTGTGTGTGTAAGTTGCAGGCTGATGTGGTGGTTGTGTGAAGGGAGTGGGATGAAGTTTTACTTATCTAAGAAACTGATTCTCTTAAGGGCATGCCCTCATAAAACAAGGAGTGTAGGTGTGTGTGTGTGTGTGTGTGTGTGTGTGTGTGTGTGTGTGTGTGTGTGTGACAGGGATAAAAGGGTGAAATAAATGCAGAGAGCTAATAAGATGAGATGGAGCAGTAAGGTGGAGAGGAGGAGAAGAAAAGAGGTGGGATAGAAGGAACAGGGGGATGAATAAAAACAAGAGAAAAAAGCTGAAAGACGGCATCAAGAGGGGAGGAGGGGGGCAGAGCAGGCAGAGAGCAGGGTTAAAGAAAAAGGATTGGATTAGACTGGATGAATCTTTTATGATCCCTTCAGGGGCAGAGCTGGGTTATACAGAGGAGAGAGTGCTGCTTCATTTCAGCCACAGAAGAGAAAGATAAAGTGCAATTTATATCTATTTATCTACAAAATGCACTTTATTTTTCTTATTCATAAAATATTTTCATTTATCGATGAGACACTTAACACAAACCAGTTTGGAAGAATGTTCCAAAACAATTGGTTAATCTGAAGTAGAGCTGAGCAATTGATCACAAATTTGATTAAATCGCAATTTATTCTGTTGCAACATTCTAATCCCAGACAGTGCAATACAACTAACCTGAAATGTGTCAAATGATCAGATATAGGTGTTTTCTGCTCCACACCAACAACTCAACTCCGCTCAACCAATGACACAAACTGTTAAAAACGACCTTTACAAAAGAAACAATTTAAGTGGTTAATGGACAAAAACAGCAAGGAGAAGCAATACAACCTAGTTTAAAGTTGTAAAAATTCCCAAAAAACCTTAAAATACTCAAAAAGCAGGAAAAAAGCTAAAAAAGTGTAAAAAAAAAAAAAAAAAAAAAAAAAAAAAAAAAAAAAAAAAAAAAAAAAAAAAAAAAAAAAAAAAAAAAAAAAAAGTAAAAAGTGACCCAAGTGGGCAAAAACAACAAAAATTGGCAGGAAAATTGGGAGTGAACCTGGAAAATGACAGGAAGGTTTCTTTAGGGGTCCAAAAGAGGCAAAAATGAATGGATGGCCAAAAAGCCACATAAATTAGCAAAAATAATTTTGGAGGAAACTTTAAAGAATTCAAAAAGTAGCAAAAAATGTGCAAAAAAGTGACAAAGCCCTCCCACAAAGAAATGTAGTAAAAATTGTCAAAGACAACAAAAATAGCAAGAAAGTTGGGATTTACCTAGAAAATGATCAGTTTGTGGCAAAATATGGTCCTAAAGTGGTTTAAAAAAAAGACTAAAATGTGGCAAAAATGGGCAGAAACAACAAAAAATGGCAGGAACATAGGGAGTGAACTTGGAAAATAGCGAGAAGGTTTGAAAAATGGTCCAAAAGTGTCAAAAAAGAAGAGAAAAGTGACTAAAATGGACAAAAAGCAACAAAAATTGGGGTTAACTTGGAGAATAGCGAGAGGGTTTAAAAAATGGTCCAAAAGTGTCAAAAATCAGTATGAAGTGGCTAAAATGGACAAAAGCAGTCACAGTAATCGTGGTAGTGTTGTTGTGCTGTAATAAATGTAACTGTTCATGTCCTACAATGTGTTTGTTTAAGAACATATTAGATGGGAACCTGGAAATGATCACATGAAAAATCACAATTGCAATATAGGAAATATTTATCACAATTAGATTATTTTTGTGAATTGTTCAGCCCTAATCTGAAGTGAGGGCTTGTTGTGCTTTTTGGAAGAGTTGGGACCAGGTGTACACTCATCCCTCAAACCTTAAACCATAGTTGTGTTCGAAAAGGCCTGATGCCCAATTTCAACTTCAAAAAGATACAGAGGTTTCAGATGTCCATGCATCAAAGAAGCTCTTCAGATGAAGCAGATGTACCGACACCTCTGAAGTTTTTTCACCAATGGAAACTCTGTCGTGACTACAGGGCGGAAGAGGCTGACACTCCACGGGTGCACAGAGTCAAATTTTACCATATCATAAAAGTGGGAGATAAGGCAAGTAAGCAGCAGTTCCAGCCTGTTAGTTTCTAAGAGAAACATGTTTCTGTAAAGGTTAGGAGAAGCCAAATGTTTGTATTTACTGGTGAGGGCACACTGACTGTGTTTGATGTGAGGAGAAACTGCCCTTTGAATATTCTCTAAGTATACTACTGATGTCTTTGATTTCAGGCCCTGACAGAAACTCCAACAGGATTTTCTCTGAGAGTGTGTCCTTATGTTAAGAGGGATGCAATTCCAGTATGTAAGTTCTCTCTGAGGAGTTGTATGAAACAGAATGAAATCAATGTTGATGATTCTTTAGGAGCTACACAAGCAAATGAGGAGATCCACAACATGACAGGCCTCATTTCTTTTTTTCTTTTCTCTTTTTTCCAGTGGAAAACATGACCTTCATATATACAGAAGAGGATTAGCAGGGAAAAAAAAAAGTACCATTTCGTCCTCAGGGATACAAGCAGAAAGTTCATCAACCCCCCCAAGAACTCCAAACCCCAAGTCAAAGCATATTTGCATATTCTTAAAGTGGCTGTGAACAGATAAATAAATAATAACACCACTTGCGTCTCCTGCCATCTCTGCTTCTTTGCATCAATGGATCTGTTTGATTCCAATTCAAGTCAATGTTTTAACTCACACCAGCTCCACTTCTAAGTTCTGCAAGGCTTCTTTTATTTTACTGGATACATGTGCAGCACCACTTCACACAGAGAGGGACAAGAAGTCATGCACTCAAACCACATTAACATGGAAAGTGGAACGGAAACTGATCAGGTGTGAGTTCAGTGTTAAACTGCGGAAAGCTGAATCTGTTGACTTTCACTATTTCTGGTCAATCGTCTGTGGGAAGTCAGGGGGAACAGATGTGCAACCTCATCTTTCCTGTTTGATTTTTTTTTCAATGTTCAGGCAATTTTCATCTAAGGTCAGTGATTAAAGGGTAAAATTATCTGACCATTATTTATAACGGTAACACTTTACAATAAGGGTCCCTTAATAAACCTTAGGTAATGCATCATTAGGCAATTATTAACAATTTAAAAATGTGTTAAAAAGTCATTTTAATTCAATGACTAACACTAGTTAATACATTAAGTAATATGTTGTTAAGCATAAATAAAAGTGACATATTGTAATTAGTTAGCATTATGTATGCTGTCATCTTTAAGCATTTATAGTATGTTATGTAAGGGATACAAGTGTCACACTTTACAATAAGGGTCCAAAAAGCATTCAGTAATGATTAATTATGGTTAAGTAATGCTTGTGAAAGACTCCTATACATTTATTAAAGTGTGCGTTAGATAATTAACACCTTAATGCTAGGTTAGGGCTACCTGATGACATACATGTCACAACATTTGAAAATAATAACTCAAGACTCTAAATAACTTTTACCAATGCCCATCCAGGTAACGTACAGTATTAGAGAACAATTGGTGAATGCATTAGAAAGCAAATGTTAATTTATTCTTAAGTAACACCATTAGTTAATTATTCCTCAAGGCATTAAGATTTACTATGTTTTAATAAATAAAGAGTAATGCATACATAGGGAAAACTAATTGCAATATGTAACTTTTATAAGCCTTAATAATGTACTAAATAAATCTGAGCCTTGTACATTAAACAACTGCATATTAATGCATTAATCGATATGTTAGTTAATAATAGTTAGTGCATTATAGTGATTCCTTACACATTATTAAACTGTCAGTTAGTGCACAATAATGCATTAACTTATGTTTATGAAGGGACCCTTATTTTAAAGTGTTACCTTTATAACTGAGAAAATGTAGACTTTTCTTGTAACTTTCACTGGACCAGGCTCACATGTCCAAAGAATAGGTTAACCAAAGGAAAAAATCCCAGCTCTTTGTTTATTTTCTTAAGCATTTTGGTAATTTCAGAGCCTCACTTTTGGATCAGCTACTAATACCGTGTTTGTTTTGTAGGACTTTGTGCATGGAAAAGTAAAAGAAGAGCACTTCACTCTGCCGTGTAACATTGTACTTCAATAAACTATTTTAATGAGAAGTTGATTCTTATTTATTGATTCATTGTTTTGGGGTACTTCTTGTCAGGTAAAATATAGCCTACAATAGCGATGGTGTCACTGTTTTTAGCTGTAGAGTTTGAGAGTTAAGGTGTTAGCTCGCATTTGTGTTTGCAGTTGGCTTGCAAAACTTTCTGACCTTATCCTAAAGAAACAGCCAACAGAAAACCTTGAAACCAGGTGTGTGGCAGCGCCGTTTAATGACACTTGCCTAACGCATTTGGAATCCTTCTGAATGGGAGGATGAAACAGACCCCATTGGGCAGGTTTTTATGGAAAATAGCTGCAGATGAAAGTGAAGACAGCATTGAAAAAGGGTAAAAATCAGCCAATGAGACTCAGTTATTTCTCATCCACCTCCATCAGCATCTTCAAGTCATCTGATCTCTGCTGTAAATACTGAACATTATACTTAATAATACCAGTTTGTTACAGTGCATTCTACAGCGTTGTGTTGTTATACTATGTTACTTATTTTTAAGCATATTTGCGTAACAAAAAAAGCTGTGATTTGAAAGGGTTTGGAACGAATTAGAGGCATTTCAATTCATTTCAATTGGGAAAATTGATTCGACATAGGAGTAATTTGAGCAATGAGCTCCGTTAAAGAACAAAATGTTAAACATATATGTAAAGGCATAACTGTATTTCATTTGACTCATCTTCAAGGCCTGAGTTTCCTGAAATAATCAAGAAAACATGAGGAATTCATGAACGATGCAGCTTTTTAACAGTCTAACATGCAAACTACTGTAGCAACTTTCAGCAAACTCAGCAGATAAAAAGAAATCCCATTGGCGAGCTGTTTGAGAGTGTGAATCTTTAGTAGTGCATCAATGATCAGGACGTTTGGTCTCCTGATGACATCTTTAGTCTTCTTTAGCATTCACTCATGTAACAACACCTGTCAGTACCGTCAGCCTCAAGGACGAACAATCATGTGGGTCAGGTTGAGTTGAGTCTAATGGTGTTGAGCACATTACAACAATAGTGAAGACTGCAGGGAACATCTATCAATGGCTGCTGCCTGAAGCAGAATAAACCCTGACATTCAGGTCTGAGTGAGTCTGTCAAACCATTTAAGGGGTTAATGCTTCTCTATCACTGGATTCATAGAGTGAGGCCGTTTCCTGGAAGAATTACACCAGAGGAAGCCGAG